>CM063089.1:4765000-4889614 GCA_031876335.1 Hipposideros larvatus
TCAGGCTTCTTTGTGATGCCTCCAGCTTTGTGCTAATTCGCCCTCCCAGATCCCTGCGGAGAGGATCCCAGTGTTTCTATGCCTGGGGCGAGAGGTTGTTCAGCTGAGCTGAGAGCAACATTTCAAAAGGGGGCCAAAAAAAGATGGCATCTCAGACAAAATTAACATGACCTAGTCTTTGGACCAAAAACAATAAATATAGGAGAATGTGCTTCATTAGAACCTGCCTCATTATGCAGCTGAAACCACTCTAACTCCTTGAACACACACCACACCTGGGTCTTTTTATCAAGCAATGAATTGAAACTTAACAGAACAGTTCAAAGAGACCTTACTTGCTTTTCTTTAATCACCCCAAAGACTTTTGCACTGACTTACCCCTGTATACTAATCCTGCAAGAAACTTACAGTGATTAAGAGTATGAGATCTGCAGTCAAATGACTGGGTTTGGACCCAGGCTGTACCACGGATAAGCGTGTGACCTCAGCAAGTTACTCCCCATGTACCAGTCTCCTTATCTATAAAGCAGGGAAAATAATAGCAAGTCCTTTTAGGAATGTTGTGAATATGAAATGTGCATATGAACGCATCTAAAAGCTTAGAACAGGGCCTGGCACATAATAGGTCCTCATTAAATGGCAACCATTGTGATCAGCTGTTCCTTTTGACCCACTTTTTAATGCCCTGTCTGCAGAGTAACACCTGTCGATGGATAATGCCCCAAGTACGTCTGTTTCAGTATCTGGGCTGTTAGATCTGTATATACTGGCACAGGTGACACTGCCCCGGGGCTCGGACTGGGTGAGTGTCCATCAACCTGAATTCAATCCCTAGACCAACCCCTTGGATGTGAGTGTGTTTATGCAGCTCCTTTTCAATTTCGTATCATCTCTTCTGCTTATATGAGCCAGTTTGGTTGATGAAGTTAATTATAGTAACAAATATTTAAGAAGGGGGCAGCAGAGAGAGAGAAGGATGCGGGGGTAATTAAAGCCACTTCTTAAAGGATAGTTACCAAAAATGTATAAATGATAGAATTTGTAACTCGAACTTTAAAACAAACAGTTCCATTATCACCCTGAAAGACACAGTTTAAAATTTTTTAAATAGTAGTTAATGTCATGTAGCTACATGCTCTCATTCATTTCTTATTAGACTTAACAAAAATAATAAAAACAAGTTCTTGTTTCTCAGGTGCTATGTCTTTTTTTAATAGCCAACCTATATGGAGTAGCACTTGAGCAAATAAAGCAAACAATCCATTTGGACCCGAGAGGAGTGTGGAAGTGTAATACATGGGACTCCCACTTGGCAGTCATCCTTTCTTGCCGTCTCGACAGAGTCCTGCTTTTTCAAGTTTCCCCATCCTTCAAGAGTTAGAGAGAATTTACCCAGCTTATATACAACATGCCATAGAGAGGTTCTTGAATACAATCTTTAACCAAACTTGATGAAATTGATAAGCTTCATTGAAAACAGCTGAACCCATAAACAGGAATGAAAATGTGATGCAGAAAATGTGCATTTGTAGCAAGCTTGAAACATTACATGTTGTAGCAGACAGACCCTTAGGTGACCCCCAGTGGCCCCCGCCTCCTGACAGTCACACCTCCAAGGAACCCCCTTCCTTTGAGTGTCAGCAGGACCTGTGACCTGCTTCTCACAAATAGGAACTGACAAAAATGACAAGGTGTTATTCCCATGATTAAGGTACATCACTCCTCACTTTCGCTTTCCAGCTGGCCTTCAAAAAATAAGGTGCCATGTTGTGAAGAGGACCACATGACCGGGGACAGTGGGTGGCCCCCAAAGCTGTGGGCAGCCTCAGGCCAACATTCAGTCTTACAACCACAAGGAAATGGATTTTGCTGAACACCTGAGACAGCCTGAAACCTGAGATGGTGGATTCTTCCCCTTGGAGTATTCAGATGACATCAACCCCTTCACTGAAGCCTGGTGAAACCCCAAAGCAGAGAACCCAGCTAGGATGTACCCAAAATCACAGCTCACAGGGACTGTGAGATCATACATGTTGTTTTCAGCCACTAAGCTTGTAGTAATTTGTTACGTAGCAATAAGTAACTAATACAGGTATTCAAAAGACTCAGATCTGTGAAGACGTAACAGTTCTATATCTACATAACTTCACTCAGCCTCCATTTCAACTGATGATTGAAAATAAAAGCTCAATTCAAGAAATTGGTCATTTCCAATTTAGTACTCAGCCCGAGGGGGTCCGTCGTTATCCACACGGAGGGTTACCTTCTCCCTGCTTTTGTGACAACCTAAGTCTCAGAGAGAGGAGAGGAGGGGGACATACACGGGGTTCGGAACAGGCTGGCTGGGGCGACAGCTGCCCTCCACCCTTAACGCTGCCTGCATCTCGGTGACGCTGTCCCTTGTGGTATTTGGGTATTATATTGCTGACAGCCACTCCTGAGGTCCGTGGTCCCTCCATGACCTCTGGATCCCACTGTTCTGGCCTTATGGACACTCTGGTCTACCTGGGGGCCCGCCCCTCACTGGATGTTCAAGGCCTTGAGACTGCCTTGGGGCCTCTCCAGCGACACGCCTCCCTCCACCTTAGGTCATCTGCAACCCCAAGGCCAAATAGCCTGGCCGCATCCCAAAAGGCTTAAAGTGCTCTCAGACTATGCATATGGGGTTCCTTGAACCCCTGTGCTTGCTTCTTGACTCTTGAGAGTTTTAACTCTCGCAGGAGGCAAATGGTGGATGAGGGTCTTCCCAGCCACCTCCCCCAGCTCTGTTCTAACCTCATTGCCTCCTAAACACCTTGCTTGTCAAATCCTTATTTTCTTTTGCAAGTGCTTGGAAAGCTGCCCTTATAGTCTGCGTCCTCTCCAGAACTCGGGCTTATTTTTATACTTTCTGTGTTCTTCCCTCCAAGCTTTCATGTCAAAACTCACAATTCCTTTGTCTCTCAACAAAGCCTGGCCCTTGTAAATCCAAACTCCCTTGGTTTTTAGACTGTTACCTTTACAGCGGATGTCAAGAGCCAGTTTGCAGCTCAAAGTCAAGAATTTGGCCTTTGTTTGAGACATCGTCACCGTACCCTTGAGGTCTGGGAGACAGAAAGCTGCCTGGACATCTGTGGAAAGGTAAGAGGAGGAAATGAGAGGGAAATAGCAAGATGACCGTCTATCACACGTGGCCGTGTGTAACGAGCTGTGAGGCTGTAGAGCAGCGGTTCTCATCCTGCGGGTCATGACCTTTTGGGGGTTGAACGACCCTTTCACAGGGGTCGCCTAAGACCATCGGAAAGCAAAAAGATATTTACATGACGATTCATAACAGTAGCAAAATTACAGTTATAGAGTAGCAACGAAAATAATTTTATGCTTGGGGGTCACCACAACACAAGGAACAGTATTAAGGGGTCGCAGCATTAGGAAGGTTGAGAACCGCTGGTGTAGAGGGAAGATCATGCCCTCCTCCCCCCAGAAAAATCTGTTGAGGTCCTAACCTTGGTACCTGTGAAAGTGACCTTATTTCAAAATAGACTCGTTGCAGCTGCAATCAAATTAAGGTGAGTTCATACTCGATGAAGGTGGGCCCTGCTCCAACATGACTCATGTCTTTATAAGAGGAGAAGCGACCCAGACAGATGTGGAAACCAGCCACGTGTTGCCAGAGGCAGAGATCGGGGTGACATATCACCAAGCCAAGAAACAGCGAGGGTCTCCAGTATCCTCAGATGCCAGGAAGGAATAAGGAACAATGCCTTAACTTCAGACCTCTAGCCTCCAAAACTATGAGAGAATAAATTCCTGCTGTTCGAAGCCACCCAGTTGGCATACGTAGTTATGACAGCCTTAGACAATGAACACAGACAGGGACTGGTTACAACCATGAAACGACAGCCCGCTCCAACTCTTTTCTCCACTACCAAGCGCCAATGTCAGTTATTCTTCCGGGGCCAGGGAGGACGTGCCCAGCCGAGCTTGGGTTAAGAAGAAAGAGGTTTGGTTGGCTGAAGCAGAAATGTGGAGACTACATGTGATGAGTGTCATGAGCAGCTGGGTGCAGGTGCTCACTCAGTGTTCCGCTCATCTTGCAGCTTCATCTTTTCTCCTCTTGTTCTTCACCCTTCAAAGGTCCCACATGGACGATCGATCCTGCCATTTTGTTCCTGCTTTGCTATTGTTTCCAGCAATTATGCTTCCTCTTCCGCTGTCTAGCCAGTCAATAATGACAGTCGGTTTTTATCCTGAAAGCCCTTGGAGCTCGTTAGGCATGAGGCAGAGCTCGCAGTGGTTCACTGTGGAGCCAGCCTCCCTGCCAACCGTCAGCTCTGTGTCCATGGGTGAGTGTGAACCTCTCTGTGCCTCATTTGTGAAATGGAGATGATTAAAGTAACTACCTCACAGTGTCACTATGGGAATTAAATGAGTCGAAAGGCAGTTAGTATGCACAATGACGTGAGTTTATGTACGTAAGTGTGGAGAGCAGGGTCTGACGCAAAGAAAGCCTTGTGCATGTGCCCCTGTTTTTTGAAGCAGTGGCATGTTATGCAAAATCCTTTTAAATTAATAGTAAAACATTTCTAAACAAACCTGTGGCGTAGGCTTGCCACCCCCAGAAGTTACACAAACCAAGAAAGTAGCACTCAGAAAGGCTTAGTATCATGTCTAAACCAAGCGGGCAGAAAAGGTAGCCAACATTCCAAAACAGGTTCCCATTTCTAAGTGCAGAGACTTGTCACTATACGTTTGCTCTCTCCCTTAACTCTGGCTTCTTCTCTTCTGTCAAACAACATACCCAAGTCTCCCTCGTCCTAAAAATACCCTTCCCCTGACGCGCTGGGACCTGGCCGTCCCCTGCAGGCCCTAACGCTTCCATCAGCTGTCTCCACTTTTATGTACTAGACTCTTATAGAGGTGGCTGACACTCAGCGCTCCCGCATTTGCAGCCCTTGTTTACTTCATAACCCTTTGCAATCTTGTTTTCTTTCTGGCTTTCTCCCAAAAAAAAAAAAAAAAAAAGCTCTCTTGAAGGTCAGCTCTTGAGTGCCAAATCGAATGGCTTTCGTAAGGCCCAGCCTTCCTGACAGCTGAGTAGAAGGGGACCCGTTATCCGTGGACTCTGCCTTTGAATCCTTTCCCAAGCTTGCCCCTCTGCCGCCGGGTGTTCTGGTCTCTTTGGGCTGCCATACCAAATCCCACAGACTGGGTGGCTTGAGCCCCATTCATCTCTCACTGTTCCGGAGGCTGGAAGTCCTGGAGGAAGGTGCCCATGGATTCAGTGCTTGGTGAGGCCTCTCTTCCTGGTTTGTGGATGGGTGCTTTCTCACTGTGTCCTCACATGCCCTTTCCCAGGTGAGTGCACACAGGGTCCAGGTGGGGGAGCTCTGTATTCTCTACTTCTTATAAGGGCGCTAATCCCACCACGAGGACCCACCCCCATGCCCTCCTCTAAACCTATTACCTCCCAAAGGCCCCACCTCCAAATACCATCACACTGGGGTTAGGGCTTCAGTATATGTATTTGGGGGGCAACACAGACATTCAGTCCATAACACTCAGCTCTACACCTTTCTTGTCCTCCGTCTGGAATTCTCAAGGGTTGAGTGATGTGTCCACCCTTCTGTCCCCCACTGGCTCCATGGCCTTGTCCAGTTGGAACCAGACGCTGCCACTGCTCCAAAGCAAAGGCATCAGATCAGTTGGAAAGAAAAAAGAAAGATGTCATGTTTTTACTATCTGAGGATTTTGTTTCTTTTTTAAAGCTCTAGCCCAAGGAAAAGATGGGAAGATTTTAAAAATACTTCTCCTAAGAGGGAAAAATACTCTCTTTCAACCAGAAAAGAGACAAGGAAAGAAAGCGCATTAAGTGTGTACAAGGTCTCCGAGAAGAAGCCGTGAGCCCACCCCAGGACTGGCTGCAGGGGAGGAGGCCAGGAAGCCTCCGATACGTGTGAGGACCCAAGAGTCCAGGAGACCTGGGGACCCTGGGCACCAAGTCCAGTGAGAACAGACATCTGTGTGGATGCTGAGACCCGGAGCACGAGGTGGGCTCACAGAGCCCCCGACCTCTGACAGAGGGCAGAGGAATCAGACGGACCAGCAATGGAGACGGAGTCTCTGTGGGAAGGGCAGGGGCCCTGGGCAGCCAACGGGCCGTGGAGGCTGGTGTCTACAGGCACCCAGCGAGGCTCCTCCCCGCTGAGATGCCACCATGTTAGCGCCTAGAATGAATGTGCTCCCCTCCGAAGAGCAAGGCAGTGGGGAAAGGAGCCTGAACACTCACTGTGTTTCCCGTGAATTAGGGGGAATACTTCTGCTCCTTGCAGGAAGGGGCCTCCAAGGACAAAGTCACTCCAAGTAAGTGACACGACCCATGCGATTCTGGAAGCTGGTTTAACAGTCCCTGCCGGACTGTGGTCTTTGTGTCAGGTGCTGCTGCTTAAGGCCCACGGGGGGGGGGGGGGGGAGGATGGAGATCAGCTGCGGGAGAGCCATGACAGGTGGGACCCATGAGCTGGAATCTGAACCAGTGGGAACAGACCGGAAAGTGTGTAAGTCTCTGATTTGAACACTATCTCTTGACCTCGTTGGTGAGGAAGGCATTCCCACCATGGGGTAATGGGGACAGTCAAACATAGCGCGTGACACTGGACAGATGAGACCAACGGCAGCTTGTCAGTCCCGTACACTCACAGCCCAGGGGAGGAGGACACCACATGCCACGCAGGGCCACATGACGGTTACCCTCGGGCACAGAGTGAGCAAGCAGGCGCTGTGGGGGGAGTCTCTGCGGTAACCAGAGGGTGAGGTGCCTCCTGGTTCCCACAGGAGGCTACAGTTGATTTGTTTGTGTAGCTCTGCAACCTGGCAGGGAACTGCAGCCTGCCACCAGCAGTAAGCAGGCCCCGTGCCTGGTCCCCTTGGTAGGAGAGGGCTTTTGTCAGGAGGCTTTATCCGCAGGAGCGTAATAGGAAGGGAACTGCAGTTAAGCCACTAGAGGCCTTCCTGTATTTCCCCAGGTGTGAAGGCACACGTAATTTAGGCCTTATACCGATCTCTCATCTCTAAGCCTCCAAGTTCAATGACAGGCTGCGGGGGTATCCTGCAGAAGAAGCTGGTCTTCGTCATGCGGTGAAGTCCGTCCCCAGCCCCGGAGCTGGAGAAGCAGCGCAGGCATTCAGTGGCAGCTGAGTCACCCAGCCGGGTCACCCGGGTGGGCCAGCAGATGAGGACAACTTGCCCAAGCAGTGACAGTGCCCGGACTCTGGGCCTTGACGTCCCAAGGCTGATGGACCATGACTGCTGCTTCTCCTTCACCCTTGCCAGCCTTCAGAATTCTCTTCAGGTGTCACCCTCTGAGCCCACATCTGGGCAGATGCTCCCAAATACCCTCAGAAACCTCCATCAAAGCCAAGATCATCCTGAGCTCTCATGATCTATCTACTTGTCGCTCCTCTCCCAGGCGGTGAGCATCTAGGACCAAGGGGTTCATCGTTTCATCTTGACACACACCCCCCCCCACCCCGGTCTAGTCCAGTGCCTGGTGCCACAGGAGGGTCTCAGTAAATGTTTGTGGAATGAAAATAACAATAAAACAGCTGCTGCTGATTGAGTCCTTATAGCCGTCCCGGCACCTAGAAAGCCCTTCCTAGGTATCACCTTACGTGATCCTCCTGATAACTCCATGAGTCAGTAATCTTTATTTTACAGATTCTGAAAACAGAGGTGCAGAGACCTGCAGTTATTTCTCCAACACTGAGGACAAACGGCCTGGCATTCCTAACCACCACACCATTCCCTGAGCTGACTGCAGAGCTGTGGCACATGGAAATCTCTAGGGTCCATGGCAAAGCAAGAGTTAACTTAACTAAAATAAGCTGCCCTGTGGGCCAGCGGTTCTTAACCTGTGGGTCGCGACACCTTTGGGGGTTGAACGACCCTTTCACAGGGGTCACCAGGAACTCAGATGTGGGCGTATCTGCATGTGGGCCTGGAGACGGATAGAGGAGCGGTGTCTTGGTTCCTAAGACCATCGAAAATATGTGTTTTCCGATGGTCTTAGACGACCCTGTGAAAGGTTGAGAACCGCTGCTGTAGGCTCTTTGATGACAACGGGGTGCTATTTAATGAGGGAGCATTTTCAGGATCTGAATTAAAGAAATTAGTTCACCAGCTTGGTTTAGGTCCAGTTATGAATTCATAACTGGGGGGTCTCTTCAGCCTTGAAAAGAATCAACGGCTTCATGAACAAGGAAAAACAGTGCACATTTAACCAAGAGTCCAGGGCTAATAGAAAGGATATTCACAGCAATTTTACTGAGGACAGAATATGTGATCAGACAAAGAAAGGTTTCATGGAAGAGGGGCTGATGCCCTCCAGAAATGCTGCCCTCTTCTCACTATAGGGGGATGCTATGCTTGGGGTGGCCAGCTCCCCCCTGCAGAACAGGCTACTCACAGACACAGCCCTGTGAGTCGATAAAGTCTTTTTTTGTTGTTAGTACTTTTCTGAATGTTTTAAAGGTTTATCATTAGAATGAAAGCAAATTTGATGCTATAAACAGTTTCAAGACCCTCCCAGTAAGAGGGACGTTCTCTCACAGTCATGAGCAATGGCTAATTTTAATTAAAGTTTCACTGTTAATGTTCCAAGACTCTCAAGAAACTATTCAAGTTGATATTTTCAGCCAAAGGATGCTTTTGGGTTGAGGCCCAAATGAGCGATTTGTGAAAGACTTGCTTTGTCCAAATGCCTATAGTTTAATGAGACTTTTAAAACTTTTTTTTCCTACATACCTAGGATCTTAGATTGGGTAAGCTCTCTTAAAGGCTGGCGTGCCTTCTGTTTCCTCTTGTAAGTATTCACTGCCCTTTCCTCCACATTCAAGGTGCTACTGTCACTCCCCACAGCAGATTCACCACACACACAGGGCTCCCGGCAGCTTGAGTCCAATGAGAAATCACCAGAATACCTCATCCTTTTTCCTTCCATCAAACTCAAGTGAAAATTAAGTATAAATTCATAGATTTCAACAAGGATTCCTTTATGGCAGCCTTATGCAATACTCTGCAGCGGTAAAATCAGTAATAATAAAAAAGAATTCAACTAATGGTACATGAGAAAATATTGTATGTACAAATTTCAGGTTTTCTTATATCAGCTTCAGTATTTTTTCATGGGTGCAATTTTTTTGGTTTGTTGTGCAAATGTAAGCCATCATTAGTGGGCACAAAACCATCAAACAACACGGCAGTCCTTCTACCCTCCCCTCCACCCCCGGGCTACTACAGACTGGGGACCTTTTAATTTCACACCCATATCCCCTCTCTGTATATACAAAATGGTCTGTAACAGAAGTCACGTGAAGACATTGTGAGATTAGATGAGTTGACCAAAGTCACACACTGCTTATAAGCAACCAAGTACAGACTGGACCCCTTACCTGGGTCAACCACTTGCTACAAAGCAGGTTTCAGGCCCTACCATTTCAGTTACTTTGATTATGGGAGAATTACTTGACTAGGGGAATCATTATAGCCCAAGTCTTTAGAGAGTCCCAGTAGCCTATGAAAATGTTAACGTAAAATTGTTATGATCTTTATAATTATTTCTCAGTTACATTTTATTTTTGATCCCTAAAGTTGCAATTTACTCAATAATGCCCCGGCACCCTGGAAACATTAATGAGCATGTTCGAAGGCTCATTGTGATCACGTACAATGTCATACACACTAGGCCTCAATAAATTGCTCTAAGGGTCCTGCTCTTTATTTTCAGCAAGCAACAAAGGGGAGTCCTTCTGGTGTAAGCTCCCTTCTCATGAGTTTCGCTTTGCAGTTAAAGAAGCAAAGGAGAGGGAATCGAATTGCTTTGCCCAAGGTCATTGAGCAAGTGCATCAAAACATGAAACAGACATCCTCTTGGTCTTCTTGCCAGGATGGCTTCTTACCATGGTGGGGATCGTAAGGGCCCATCACCTTTATTCTTCCAATGTCAAGAGCATAGAGAAGCCATCAGATGGGATCTACTTTCCTTAGTCTGTGACTTTGAACAATGTTCACTTCCTTTAGGAAGTCACTACCCAAGTTATTTCATTGTTCCTTTATGAAACTTTCCAACTTCCGTTGAAATTTAAAGAACGTTGTTCACAAAACATCAGTGCTTCTTGCTTAACTGTTTCATTTGAGTGTTGACCCTGCCCGGACTCCCTCCTCACACAGAGAAGCACAGGGAAACTTTTTGCACCACTGCTGTGGGCCTGAGTGGGGATGGCTTAGAGAAAGCTGGTGTTCACCATTTCTGATGGCCACAGTCTTAGAGACCAACCAGCTTGGTAGGCGTCTTTCAGGCAACTAAAGTGATTTCTACAAAACAAAACCCATTGCAAATTTTATTTCATTATCGCTATCGACAAAGGCACATGACCACTGCAGAGCCAACCTCAAAATCCCAGGGTCGGACCATTTTCAATATTTCCTAGGACTTTACATTCTTGTAGTAAAGCTTCTGGAAAGCCAAGCATTGAATTGTGTCCTCCAAAAGGATATGTTGAAGTCCAAGCCCCCTGAACCTGTGAATGTGACCTGATTTGAACAGAGGGTCTTGGCTGATGTAATAAGTTAAGATGAGGTCAGACTGAGTAGGGCGGGCCCTGATTCCAATGACTGGTGTCCTTATGAGGAAAGCAAAATTTGGCAACCAGGCCAACCGTACACCTGGACCCTGACCACAGAGCACCCCCCGCATCTGGCCAAAGCAGAGCCACCCCCAAAATACCAGGGCTCTGAAAACTCAGTTTGTACATTGGGGCAGCAATGGATAATAAAAATCACAGCAAGCAAAACACCTTGAAGCCCTTTCAGAGACATGCGTGAGAGCACATACACTGTAACCTCAGTGACAGATGTCTCCAAATTTGGTCAGCCTCGATGGAGTATGGCTGGGAGTCTGAACACAAGGCCAAGAGTCAGCAGTGCTGGCATCCTTGTTTCATTCTCCTTGCTGCTGCGCAGAGCAGCTAGCCATAAATCACTCTCACCTATCTGGACTCCAGGAACCCCAAAATAACCATGCCTGCCTCCCCAATATGTGTGATGACCACATTATCATGAAGTGCCTGTGAAAAGCAAAAAGGCGCACTACAACTAACAACACAGGGGTCTGAGTTCCCAAATGGGAGAGAAGAAAAGCATATTCTGAATATCTGCTTCTTCTGAAACCCGTTGCCTGTATTTCAAGTGAGCAGATGCTAAGAGGAGTGATGATTCTGCAGGTGACATTGACGCTGAGCAGCCTCCCTTTGATAATTGTTATTAATAGTGATGATTGATCTCCAGCTCTGTGACATCCTTCACACGGGCCAGATTCTGGCCTGCTGGGTACATCTGAGCATCCCTAAATCCTCGTTCAGAAAGCCAGGCCCTTGTAGCAATCTGGCTGGACGAGAAAAAAATGAACCAATTAAAGCAACACCACTCTGAGATGACCTCAAAACTGAAAGTACAGCTCTCCTGGAAAAATCTTTGAGGAAACGCTGATTTCATTTAAGATTCCAAATTGCAGGGAGCAAAGGCGGCCGGATGACAGACACAAATGTAAATCGTCCACGTTGGAAAGGAAGAGCTGATGAAAGGAAGGCCCTTCGAGGCTAATTCCCAACAGCCTGAGATAATCGCAGAAACCAGAGCAATGGTCAGATGTCGTTTGGGTTGAACTGTGGGCTCCCCCAAAACGATATGTTAGAGTCCTAACTCCCAGGACTTCAGAATGAACATTAGTAGGAGAGCGGGTCTTTGCAGAGGTAACTAAGGTTAAGTGAGGTCATTAGGGTGGACTTGATTCAACATGACTGGTGTCCTTGTAGAAGGGGAAGTTTGGGCACAGAGACTCGCATAGAAGGAGACCATGGAGGGCACAGTGGGAAGACGGCCGTGCACAAGGCCAGGCGGGGGACTGGGAGCAGGCTCTCCCTCCGACCTCAGAGGGAACCAGCCCTGTGACACCTTGGTTTTGAATTTCTGGCCTCCAGACTGTGAGATGATACATTTCCGTTGTTGAAGCCCCCAGGTTCCTGGGTTCTCAGCTATCACAACCTGGCTTTGTTAGCAAACTAAGACAAATGTCATCTCCAAAACCTTCAATTCATTCCATTGGTCAGAATGGTTTTCTGTCTTATGCTTTTAGGAGGAAAACAGATCATAAGAAAACAAGTCAGCATCACTGATTTACTCTTTTTATTTTTACCCATAGTGCTTAGTGTACCAGGCACTGTCCTGAGCGATTTGTGAATATCATCATGTAGTCCTGGTTACCTCTACGAGGCAGGAATGGGTATCATCGTCTAGTCTAGTAGAGAATGCGGGAGTAGGAGCAGGAATGCTTAACGTTGTGGCAGGGGTGGGTAAGGAGACAGAGGAGTCCTGGGGTTCCACACCTGCCTTTCGGCACCTACAAGACGAGTTTGAACCTTACCTCTACTGCCCTTTGGCTACTTACCAATCTCACTCCCTTCCCAATCCCCCATGTGCAAAAATGGGAGACGCTGACGGATCACATCTCAGAAGAACACTGCGACGATGACATAAAATCATTCAAACAGAGCACTGGGAACAATGTCAGGCATACGATAAGCGCTCATGAAACGTTAGCTATGGTGAGGGAACGGAGCACCAGGGCCCACTTTGATAAGATGTGTGTACCCTCTCCCCAGAAAAGTGCACGTGGACCTCCTGTAGCCATTCCTACATTCCAAAAGTGTCCTTGGATCCAGGATAAAAAGTTCTCCTTTCCACAGGGGTGTCTGACAGGCATTTGGAAATTTGGGTCTGGAATTCTGGAGACTAGTCAGGGCCAGAAAAGAGCACTTGGGAGTCACCAGCATATTTTTGTGCAAATCTGTGGGCGCTGGAGACATCCCCCAGGGAGTGACAGAGCACAGGAAGGGCAGTAGGGAGCGGGTGGGGAGGTCAGCAAGGTGGAGAAGAAGCCCCAATAGCAGAGAATTGCATACCTGGACCACTCGAATTTTAATCTTAGCTGAGTCACATCTCAGGAACACAAACCAATGGGACAAAAACTCATATGCAGTCATTTCAAATCTCATTGAATTATTCGTCACCATCAAATCATTCTGTCCCATTTAGAGGCTGAATTTTTTTAGTTTGTTTCTCCAGCTGTTCAATTTAAATTTGTCCCTTTGTGTCCGCTCTAAAAATTGTATTTCCAAAACCAAAATCATGGTACACATTTAGAAATAAGATTACTTATAAGATTTATGAATTTAGTTATGAGAAGTTTTACAAGCATACAAAAATAGCATTTAGTTATCTACTTTTAGCAAACTGAATTTATTAGAAGGAACAGAATTACATGAAGCCACAGGGATTCTGGAAAATCTCATGCATGTTTGGGGAGGGCTGGGCAGGTTCCAGTGGGTATCATTGGTGGACAGAGAGCAGCAGCCTAATACATGTTAGCTTCTCTTCCCCCCTTTTGACCTTCAGGGAAAAAAGCAGGAGGAAGAAGGGAGGGAGGGAGGAAGAAAGGCAGGAAAAAGAGAGAGAGGGAGGGAGGGAGGAAGAGAGGGAAGGAGGGAGACGGGAAGAATGAAGAGAAGGAAGGAAGGAAGGAAGGAAGGAAGGAAGGAAGGAAGGAAGGAAGGAAGGAAGGAGGGAGGGAGGGAGGGAGGGAGGATGAGTGGGAGGACAGCAAAAGAAAGAAAGGAAGAGAAAGGATGGGAGGAGGGAAAGAAGTCAGGAGAGAAGGAGGGAATAGAAAGATGGTGGACAAGTCATGAGGAGGGCACGATGCCGAAGGCGTGGGGTAACAGCATCTGGTCACATGGACTTCTGACTCTCTTAGATGTTGGGATTTGTGGGCTTATCTTGCCACCAAATTGCAAGGTAGTTGGTGTCCGTGGGTTTTTAGTTCTGTTGCCCTAGTTACTCTATGTGTTCTTATGGGAATTTACGGAGTTTTCAAAGTCGTGCTGTGTATCCCCCTTCTTTCTCTTTGATGTTTTATTCAATAAATTTGTTAAAGATCATTTGGTGATGGAAGCAAGTACCATTGCTAGTTAGAAATCTGCCCTTGACCCGTGCTGGTAAGCACCACAGGAAGATTTGCAGAAAATTTGGGGATATTTTTTAATCACTCTTTGCAGCGCTACAGCATCACCAATGGCACAGAGGGGGACATGGTGTTGAAAGCCACAGACATTGATGGCTAAGTCCAAAATCAATCTACTCTCAATGTGAAGTTTAGGATAAATTCCCGCTGAACAGCCTGTTATATCGGTGTCATGATACTTTAAACCAGGGTCAGTAAACTGCGGCTCGTGAGCCACATGCAGCTCTTTGAGAACATTCTGCCTCAAAAGTTTTCTGACCCCTGGAAGCACCAATCCTGTCCCTTGTAACAATTTGAAAATTATTTGAGAACCATAAGTATATTTTTCCATAATCACCATTATGTGAATAATATCCTTTAAAAATTTTATAAATAAAATTATGATGGTTTTATTTTCATTTTCAGTTTTACTTCAGAGCCTGCGGCTCGCGAGCCGCAGTTTGCTGACCCCTGGCGGCTCTTCCGTCTCAAAAGTTTGCCAACCCCTGCTTTAAACAATGGTTTAAATGAGTGCCCCCCCCCCCCCATCTTGAGAACAGGAACCCTGTCTTAATCGTGTTTTCATGCCCAGTGTACAACATAATCCCTGACACAAAGACTTTTTTTAAAATCTTTTAATTAAGTGAAAGAATGATGCATATGTTCTGAGTCACATCAGCTGAATCCTACGAAATGCTTGTCTTTGCTGCACAAAATCCAGGCTGCCTATATTACTAGGAAAGAGGAAAGACATGTGAAAACAAAGCTCTCTAATGAAATTGTTTCTGTGATATCTTTAGCGGCACCGTTGGCACTGGTCCCACTGGCATTGGTAGCCATGGAGGGGATCTTTTAAACACTCTTTTGTTGAGTGACTTCCTTTTTGGATGTAAAATGAAAATGAATGTGTTGTCTGTGTCACATCAAAAGTCATCCCGATCCCTCCCCAGTAAGGTCAGATCAGGGCACCACTGTTAAATATCTTATGCCCAACAGCACATGGCTTACACAAAGACCATATTCTTTCATGTCCTTCTTCACTCAATAAATATGCTTTCATCATCTACCATGTGCAGGCAGGGAGAATATCACAGCAAACAATGGTTACACACACAACACAGATATTATAGAGAGAAGATATATCAGTGAAATAGAACCTAAATGTGACTAATATTTCACTGACCATGGCCTATGCCGTATGAAGAGGTCTTCTCATAAGTAATATGAGAGCATGGTGATATAAGAAAATAGAAGTATGTGGTCTTTGTCCCCAGTTCCAGGCACACGGTTCCTAAAATCCTTGGAATCTCCCAAGTGATAAAAGTGTCTTTTGTGTGCTAAGGAGATGACTGGGGGCCCCTAAATGGCTTCAGGTCTGGACACCAGGAAGACCAAGGCAGGATCAGAGGCTTGGGACTTTCAGCCCCACCTCCACAATAAGAGAAGGGAGAAAGTCTGGAGGTTGAATTCAATCACCAATGGCCAATGACTTAATCAGTCATGCCTGTGTAATGAAGCCTCCATAAACGCCCCTAAACAATGAGGTTCACAGAGCTTCTGGGTGGAGGAACACATCAAGATGCTGGAAAGGTAACATGCCCAGAGGGCATGGAAGCCCACGCACTGCATTCCCATGCCTTGCTGTAAGCATCTCTTCTGTCTGACTGCTTCTGAGTGGCATCCTTTACAATAAACCAGTAATTATAAGTAAAGCACTTTAAGTTCCGTGAGTCATTTTAGCAAATTATCAAACCTGGAGAGGGGAGGGGATTGTGGGAATGCACAATTTTGTAGCCAAGAATTGTGGGTATGGTATAATAAGAAATATAATTGGTCTTTGTCCCAATTTTTGGCACAGAGTTCCTAAAACCTTTGGAATTTCCTGAGTGATCAGAGTGTCTTTTGTTATTCTTTTGATCACACCTGAGTTTATGCTAATGAAGTGACTTAGGGTAACAGCCTCAGATGGGGCTGGTCACCAGCCAGACTAAGTGGTTGGAGGGTTGGCACTTTCAGTCCTACACACAGACTTGCAGAAAAGGTGGTGAGGGGCTGGAGATGGGGCTCTATGAAAACTCTTGAACAACAAGATGCAATGAGCTCCTTCCTGGGTAGGTGGGACATCCACACTGAGGTGCTGGGAGAGTGACAAAACTGAAGAGGGCATGGACGCTCCACACAAACCTCCCATCCCTGGCCCTAGAAATCTCTTCCATTTGGCTGTTTCTCAGTTGTATTCTTTTGTCAATGAAAAATATCCAGCCTAAGAGAAAACAGAGTTTATTTGAGCCAAATTGATGACAATTGCCAGGAAGCAAAATCTCAATGAATTGAGAAAATGCTCCAGAAAATGGCGATTTTGCAACTTACTTTATACATTAGAATCAAAGGAGAAAGGTTACATGAAATCCACTGGTTGCAGATTAAGGGGGTGGGAGAAAGCAAAGCGGGGAAGTCTCTGGGATTGGATAAAAAGTAAAATGGAGAAACACACACTTCTTTTACATTGGTGGGTACAGCATAGTTAATAGCATTTTACAGCACACAGAGATGGTATTTGGGGAACAAGATAACAATGAGGGATTTTGTAGATTCCTGCCCTGGTGTGGTGGGTTGTGCCCCCTGGGGGGTCTGGGAAAAGAGATTACTCTGATATTGCAAGGGTATGTTATCTTAGATGCAAAAAGACGACAGACAGGCTCACTTAAAGTCAAGATTGACCTTTGTTAGGGAAGCTACAGGCCAAGCACGTGACTTCCCGCCATGGCCCACCTTTGTTAGGAATTTTTATGTTCACGCCATCCTCTGTGGTTATTTTCAGTCCCCTGAGCTTGTCAGGTTTAACATGTGGCCCCTTTTCCATCCACACTTTATAATAAGCGAACAAACATAAAGAAAATGATTTCCTGAGTCCTGTGAGCCTTTCTAGTGAATTTCTAACCTAAGTAGGGGGTGGTAGGTGCCCACAATTTATAGCTGGTCAGTCAGAAGTATGGGTAGCCTGAACTTGGGATTGGTTTCTGAAATGGAGACCATCTTGTGGGGCTGAACCCTTAACATGTAGGGTCTGGGCTAACTCCAGGGAGTTAGTGTCAGAAATGAGCTGAATTGTGGGACACCCCATCAGTGTCCAGAGAATTAGCTGTTGATGTTGGAAAACACCAATACCCAGAGTGGGTGACCTGGAGACACAAGACTTGCAACTGGCATCTGATGTGAGGGCAGACTTGTGGGGCTAAGCGCTTAACCTTTGGGGTCTGACTGGAACTCTGGGTAGTTTGTGTCAGAATTGAATTAAATTGTACGACAACAGCTAGTTTCCTCAGAAAACTGAAAAATTGCTTGGTGGGGAAAACCCCACACATTTGACGTCACAAGTGTTGTGAATAAAAATAGTACAAGCATCTTGGGGAAATGTGTATGTACTGATTCCAAAGTTGAAAATTTATAGACAAAGTATGAAGAAGTCAGTCTCTACGTAACTGAATTTTACACAGGAAAAACTATTCGGGAGGAAATTACTGAGCTACAGAATATAAAATACATGTCTAGAATATTCCAGTTCCCCATTAAGACCCTAGAACTTTGCTCTTCTCTTTTTATTTTGTTTTTAAGGTATTTAAAGTGTCTTTTCAAGCTTGGTAGTGGTATGAATTTTCACTGATGGGGAGTACAATTGTCTAAGAGAATTAAATAGAAATAGACCCCAAAAATAACCTGGTCCAATGTATAGACTTTCAGATGCAAGGACACTGAGGCTCTGAGTAATCAGAGCTTTCATCAGGTCACCAAGCTAGTTAGTGGCACAACCAGGCCCAAGACTCGGGTCCGCTCACTCTCAGTTCAGGTGATCATCTTAGTGAAGACTACAACTCTTGGTTAAAAAGAAAAACAGAAAGCAGGGAGCTTTCTAAGAATAGCTTCCTCCACCCCTCAAAACATCACTATTTTCGGACAAGCTCTATAAACAGAGACTCTGATAACTAACGCTGATTTTTAAGGAAGGCTGATAAGTCTAGACATGATTCTCACAGTCCTGATTGAAGACTACAAAATAAGTAAGCCATCCTTTTCTTTCTTGAGAATGCTTTCCTTTTGCCTTGTCCAATTATGCAAAAAGAAAAACATCTATCCTCCTCAATCAGTTTGACACATTTTGGAATCTACATGCTTAATTGGGATTAGGTGACAATAGTTCTCATCACAATAGTGATTTACAAGATTTACCTTACCATCTGCAAGACCTGGTCTTATTGGAAGGACCTAGTGGACATTTTATAAAATTCACCTTTTTACACCTTATGTAAGCTTTTCATATTGGATTCCTTAATTGTTAACTACATAACAGTAGATGGAAAACAGAGCACTTAATGGTTGGAATAAAACTGGTAAACACCTTTGGAAGGTATTTGGATGCTCAGCAGATGTAGGGGTGGGTGCCCTCAGGCTGGTGCAAGTGATAGAAAAAGACGGCCTCCTTTCATTTTCTTAATGGATGTGGCAATTTGCTTCTTCCACTCAGGAATCAGTGTAAATTAGTTGCCTATTAACAATGGCTAACCATTGGAATTAATTCGTGGTTACTATGTGCTTATTTTCTAAATGGAAAATACCTATTAGCATGAATATTTAAATGACATTGTGGGCTATTAAAACTCCATTTGTTCTACAGACAAAGCCCTGGGTGATTTTGGAACCATCCTCTTTTAAGTAGCATCAACAACAGAAACTTCTAGATCTTCAAAGTCAGTCTTTTGAGTTCACAATTAGAGACAAGATTGTATCTATTTACTGGAAGAGTTATGCTGTCGAGCTGGGAGTTTTATCCCTATTTCTTCTTGATTTCCCAGGATCATTAGACTTCTGAATTGTATAATAGATTCCAGCTTCGCGAAGCAATCAATGGAGGCTGAACCAATTTGTTTCTTTCCTGGGATTCAGTAGAATGGTCACTTGGAGCTGGGCTGGGACTACCAGCGTGTTTCTCAAACTCTGCCAAGATTTTTATAGCTCAAAAAAATTACTTCTGCCAACAGAGGCTTCATGCTGTAATAGTCTTAAAGGAAATTCACTACCTGCCAGCAAGTTCAGAATGTATAAAGATTGAATAAGAAAATTAAACTTGGAAACCCCTGGAGAAAGGGCACAGATTTCCCAAGCGGGCTGCAAGACCATGACCCCCAACCTCATCTTCCCTCTAACTAATGCCACCTGCCTACCTTGAGGGGGAGCCTGCCCAGGAAAGGTGGGGAGAAAGAAGAAAGAAAAGGGGCCCTGAGACAGCCAGCAAGGAGGAATTTCCCCATCCTTTATGGCCATATGTGGACTAATAAAAGGTATGGGACTTTAGTCCTTCCTCCCAAGCAATTTTGAAAGTATGTATGCATAATTATGAAGGAGGACGTAATGCTTAAAACTTCTTTTTCAAAGAAGCATGCCATTATAATTTGGAATATGGCCATAATACCTGCTTCCCCACCCCCAGTGGGCTTTTTCATCTTCTAAAATGCATGCAAATAAACTAGTATTTTCTCAAGAATAGCCACAGATGTTCTATGCAATAATAAAACATCTCAGAGGAACTAACATCATGATGGCAGTGATGATAATCACAGTTATGCCCCTGACACTGAACTAGGAGTTTATGCATGTTATTACCTTACATTCAATCTGTGTAAAAGATGTCACTCTCCGTATTTAGCATATGAAGAGCTGAGGTCAAGAGAAGTCAAGTGACTTTCCCCAGGCCAAGCACAGCTAGAAAATGACTCAGCTGGTGCTTGAACTTCACTCAGTCTCACACCGAGGATGAGAGTCTCTTTTCTTAGCAAATATATTATAATGCCCTGAAAGAAGGAAAATAATAATGAGATTATATTATTGTCATTTGGTTGTTTCTTACTAGAGAAGATGGAAGCCATGTGAATAAACAACAAACGCATGAGCTCCACGGATAATGTGAGCTGGAAGTGATCTTTGGGAGAGCACTGCCTGCCTGCTACACCTTAACCCCAGGGCGAGAATCCATCCATCACTAACAGGATGACAGGAGCCCTAAAAACACTAGGGAAGGCTAGGTAGTAAAAGTAAAAAAACCCCAAAGATTCAAACTTGAACAGAATACAGACAAACAGAGCCTGATGGCCATCACTAACTCCTTCATTTATCACGTGTTTATTGAGCACCTGCTACCTGTCAAAACCTGAGACTAGGAACTGAGTATCCTATCCCCAACAGTAACCATGACGAGGCCCCTCCGTCTTCATGGAGTCTTCATTCTTATGAGGAAGATGGTAAGCAAGGAAATGAATAAACACATACCTCGATTTCAGGTAACGCCGGATCTTGATGGCATGACACTGGGTCTCCTCAGAAGCCAAGCTAAGGAAGATCCCCGAGGCAAGAGTTCTAGAGCCACAGGAGACTATGGCTTCCAGTGGGGCCAGCCGTATTTATTGCTATCCGGGGATAGAACAACTCTGGAATGTAGTAGATAGTAGAGAGCGTTTGCATCCTTACAATGTTTTGTTCCAAAGCCCCCTTTTGTTCCTTTGCTTCCGTTTCTCCCCTGGGTCGGGCTCGTTCGCTGTGTTTTGCCACTTGCTTCCTGCACTTTCCCCTCCACTCCCCCAGCCTCACCGTGCTCTGTAGCCATCGCTGTCCTCTTCCTGACCCACATGGCCTCACCGGGTCCTTGACCTTGACCCTCTTACTGGGGGAATGTGGGCTGCTCTGCCAGCTCCTTCCCGCCCGCTAGAATCAACAGCAGGGCTGCCAGTGGGTCTGCAGTGGGAAAATCCCAACTTAAGGGGCAAAGGGAAGTCACCTCAGGCCACAAAGACTTCCCTCATTAATTCTTGAGGGAGCTAGCATGCCATTATTTGAGACTGATTATTTTGGATTTTTACTCAGAAAAATCCCTTGTTTTAAATGAGAAACCGTCTGAGTAGTACTACCTAATTCAAGAATTTACCTCTGAGTGCCAATTTTTACATGCAGAGGTCCCACCAGGACCCAAGCAGAGAATTTCAAAACAATACCTTGGGAGGAAGAAAAGTATGGAGTTCACACAGTGTGATGCTTCTCCCTGTACAAGCTTTGACTTTCTAACAGACATCTCCTGGAATTTGAGTTACAACAGCATGGTGGCCTTTCTCTGTGTTGTGCACTGTTGCTTAAGAAGAGTAGTGAGTTGATTAGTGTCCCCTCCCCCAAAAGATATGTCCACTTGAAACCATGAGCATCACCTGGTTTGAAAAAAAAAAAGTCTCTGCAAGTCGAATTAAATTAAAGATCTCAAGGTAAGATTATTCTGGATTATCCTGGTGGACCCTAAATCCAACAATAGATGCCTTTATAAGAGAAAGACAGAATGAGATTATAGACAGAAGAGAAGGCCATGTGGCCACAGAGGCAGAGACTGCAGTGAAACAGCCACAAGCCAAGTGACACCAGGAGCCACCAGGAGCTGGAAGAGGCAGGGAGGACCCTCCCCCAGAGCCCTCAGAGATATCACGGCTCTGCTGACACCTTGATCTTGGACTTTTTCTCCGGAACTGAGAGAATACATTTCTGAAGTTGTAAGTCACCCAGTTCGATATCATTTTTTGTGGCAGCCTTAGAAAACTAACAGATGGGGTAAGAAGACACCTCTGACCCCAACCATCTTTCCATCACCTCTTCAGGAAGCCTGGTGGAGGCCAATGCAGGAAGCATGTGAAACAAAGGTCACCTACCGAACATTCTTGTGTCACACACACACACACAGATTTGATAAAGCAAATGACTTTTAAACACAAACCCATGCTTTCCATTTTCTCCAAGAACCTAACGTGTCTTTATGATTGTTACATATTTTTAATGACTCACTAAAGCTCTGAATCTTTAATATGAAATTGATGCCTTGAGCCCAGATGCAAGCTCCCTGGGAGACATTTTCTGAGGCAGTTGTTAGGTTTTCCTAATTAGACGCTCTCGAGTACAGATCTCCTACTTATGTCACTCCTCTTTTATGTGAAACCAACCCACAAACCCAGTGCAACTGGCACTTTTGTTTATCCACAGACCATCAGCAAAAGTTAGCTGAAATAATTTAAAGAGGCAGTTATGTGCTTCTGGCAAAAAATAAAAATAAACAGGTTTAAAAATCAGCATTTCATGGCTTTTGGTGAGCTGGAACCCAAAACACGTGGGGCTGCAGCAATTTCCTTCAGTTTGAAGTTGGCTATGCATGCTTTCACATGACGGCAGAACCCTGGGGGATGGCGTCCTGGGTCAGGAGCATTTTGGGTGGAGGAACTGGGGCACCAAGGGCAGTGTGTACCCTGACTCAGTGGGTCATCCCAAGGGGAGTCAGGCACGGAACTGAAGAGAAGCTGACCTTCTCCTGGCCAAGGTAGTGTGTGTCTGGGGCTCAGTAAAGGAGTAGCCCCAGGCTGGAGGTGGCCCTGAATTGCAGACATTCTAGGGTCCATGCTTTTGGACAGACATGGTATTGCTGGCCAAACCTCAGGCCATCTGTACTCATGACCTTGGTGTATTCAAGAGAAACGGGGCACCCAGAAAGTGAGCTTGAGATAACAAACTCATCACAAAGCGGAATAGTCTAGAAACCCACACAGCCAAACATTCTATTGGGTATTTTTTAAAGCACGCACTAAAAAACTATACCAATCTGAATATTTGCAAATCTGAATATATCTGAACATTGGCCGAATAAAAGAACGGCAAGTTGAAACGGGTGGCTTGACCAAGTAATGGAACGAAGTTAAAGTCTTTCCAAGTCCAGTGAAATATCTGTGGAGCCACTCCTAAATTATTCTGTTTGCTTTGGTAAGACTGAAGGGCACATGTTCCCGCTGGCAGCCAGTTTACTGCGACATTCCAGGAAGACTCAGCCAGAGGCATCCAGGAGAAAAGCTCAATTGCATCGTAATTCCAACATGGCTTTTCAGTGACCTGCAACACCAGACCCAGCATTTATCCTTCTGCTTCTTCCAGCACTCTTTGTAAGTCTTTGTCAGTCTCAGAGGCTAATCCGTTTCCCTGAGTTATCTCAGCAGAGGCCCTGACCCACAGAGAATTAACTCCTCAAAGCCCCAGAGATGCTGCAAGGAGGGGAGGGATATTAAAAGAGGGAGTGACTATTTTGCTGCAAAAGTAAAACCCTTACGTGTTATTACAAAGACAGAAATCATGGCTTCTAACTCTTTAAAGGAATGCAATTTAACAAATTAACTTTGAACTTGAATTGTGAGAGGCTGGTTCGCCACCAATTAAAAGGTCATCCACCCTGGTTATGCCTGTCTGCAGCGAATGTCTCCACTTAAAAGGCTTTCTCAGCATTTCAAATATTTTGTTCACACCGGATAAAAGCTGCTTTAGAACACAAAGGTCATATTTTCAGTGATTTATCTTTCAAAAGGAGGCACGCTGGGTGTCTTTTAAATGAAGCCACCCAGGATAGATTGTGAGACATCCTTTAAGTGGCCAGTTGATGGACAGTGACTTTGGGCACAACCAGTAAAAATCTGGTTGTAAAAAGCCATCGTTGTAATATTGTATGTCAACTATAAGTGAATATATATATATATATATAGTCATGGGACGTGGAGTATAGTGTGGGAGTGGAATCAAGGGATTTGTAATACATATGTATGATATTGGGGGGAAATGGGGCGGCGGATTGGGGGAGGGGGGTTGTCACCTCGAGGGGTAAAAAGTATAACTATTGCACTGTGTTGTACAGCTGAAACTAATTCTAAAAAATGTGTATTTCATAATAAAAAATAATTTAATAAAAAAAAGCCATCTTTGATCGTTACCAGGAAAATCTATTTTGGTTTCCTCCCCCCTTAACTATAACAGCACCCACCTACTACTCCCCACTTACCAATCTTCACAGCAACCCTAGGAAACGGATAGTGTTATCTCCCTTTCTTCAGAGGAAGCAGTGAGACGTGGAGACGTTGAATCACATACTTCATTGCAGACAGAAGACTCTTTTGGCCTCTATGCCTGGGCCACCAGGACAGGACTCCCACTAGAGCCACTGGGCTGCCCCACACGCTAACACCAAGTCTGATGTAGATTCATCCAGCTCAACTTAGCTAGCTGGCTGCTGGATATTAACAAATAACAAAAAAAAATTCAAAAAAGAGTAAAAATTGGTCCTTGGCCTCAAGGAACTCAAAAAACTAGAAAATTAGGACTTGGGATGGTTCGTTGTATGTGTCAACTTGGCTGGGCCACTGGTGCCCAGGCGTTTGGTCAGACACTACTCTGGGTGTGTTGAGGGTGTTTCTGGATGACATCGTTTAAATCCATAGAGTGAATATAGTAGATTGTGCTCCTTAATGTGGGTGAGCCTCATCCAATCAGGTGAAAGCCTGAATGGAACAAAAGGACTGTGTAAGAGGAAACACCCCTCTCTGCCTGACTGTTGGAGCTGGGACGTCAGTCGCTGCCTTCAGACTTGAACTTGACTAGAACTACTCGACAATCCTGGTCTACAGCCTGTTGACTGTACTGTACGTCTTGCTCAGCCTCCATCATTGTGTGAGACCATATATATACATATATATGTGTATCTCCTATTGGTTCTGAAGAAACCTGACTGAATCAGGACTCCTCAATGCTCCTCATGCTATTTTCTTTATCATTTGAGTGGACTGCGGTGTCAAAAACCAGCACTGGGAGGAGGTGACATTAGGCTGAAGGTGAGGTAATTTGATCTGCTTGTGTAGCCCCCAGTATGAGTTGCAGATCACTCAGCACTGGGTTCAAGCCTTAGCTCTAAGCATCAGTTTTCCCATCTGAAAGTCAGGGTGGTAATAATAGTAGTAATATCTCAAAGAGCTGTGAGGATTAAGTGCATTTATGCCTAGGAGATAACGCACTCAAAGCGGTAAGCTCAGTGCCCAATGTGTAAGTGCTTATTTAATGACTGCTAATTAATCCTGTAGCAGTGTCGCCATGAAAGAGTCATCCGTTTGTTCCTGCACACTTTAAGATCTTTGCAAGACCCTACTATAAATACACAGAAATAGCTCTGCAGAGCTGGCACTTAAGCCACTCTCAGCCTTAACCACTTCAATGAACAATGGTTGACTAGAGCAAAGAAAGAGACCCTATGGCCCGGGGCAGAGGAGTGGCTGCCAAGGGGAGGAAGTGGGGATGGAAAGGAGGTAGATGGGAGAGTGCTGAAAGGGCAGGCAGCTGGGTGGCTGAGACCAAAACACCCCTGCTTCACAGCGTTACTGAGGGCCAGCCCACAGACAAATAGTCATTCCCTACTATTTTTTAAAATCTGGACAGTTCCGTATTGTTAACAATGATAACCATAAAATAACATGATAAACAATGTTTGTCGAGTGTTTATTACAAGCTCAGGCTCAGTGGCTCTAACTAAGCAGGGTGTGGCTTTCCTTGGGGTTTGGCTGATTTCATTCCTGTGAGACTGCATTTGTTCATGACTCCCTTGCAATAAGTGTCCTTGGGGATTTTGCTCACTGGGATTCTGGGAATTCTTTCGGCAAGTCCCCGAATTGTGTGAATTTTGGTGGACAGCAAGGCTGGGTTTCCCACCCTGACTGCTGCCAAGCAGGCATGTGACTTCCACTTGGCCAACAGCAAGCCCCTAGCCCAGCCTCTGCGTCCTGGAGGGTGGATGGTGGAGGAAATCACTCACAGCGGCCCTGCCCCCGGGACGTGTCAGCATCACCACGAAATGTCCCAGAGTAGCCACACTGCCAATGGTTTCCATCCAGACTAGAAGACCCTCGGCTCAAGCCCTGCTGCTGGGTTCTACCTTGATCCCTGTTCTTTCTCTGAACCAGATTCCCCAGCCTTCCCTTTAGTTCTGGAAGCTTCCAGTAAATTCATTTCTGCTTCACCCTAGAGGCTTTGACGATTCACTCACAGACAAAATGGCCCTTAAGACAGGGAAATGGATATGGCGCTTTCTGGGCCAACAAGGCCAAGTGGCCTAAGCCACACGGATGAGTGTCCCTCCTGTGGCTCAGTGACCAGTGTACATTTTACATAGTCATCCACATTATTAACATGTATTTGTTCATTCAGCAAATAATACTGAGAGCCTCCTCTATGCTAATTCTGTGAGGTGCTATGTCTCTGAACAGAGACAGAGCCTTAGATACGTGGCTCTTAATCAGCAATTAGGTCGTGTTTCCCAGAGCCAGCTTTCCCTGAGAAAACCTAGAAAGCCATGTAGGGACACAGAGGATGACCTCTAAGTGATGCAGTTAGGTCTTCCTTCTGTGTGTGTGCTTCAAAAGTCTTATTTTTCAAAACACAGTTACAATCATTGAGAGGGGTGATAACACGCATGGCTTTCGGCTTTGTGATCGGTCCATAGGAAAGGGCTTTATGAAGAGAAAGGTGCAAATTCAACCCTTAGTCCCAGTGATTATGAAAACATTCAAGCACCTTAGAGAACAGTGCCAGCCGGTGAGGATGAAGACCCCAGCTCTCACCTAACGGGACTTCCGCTGTGTCCCCAGCCCATCTCAGGCAGTCAGCAGGTGTGGGGAGAAACCGGAGCGCCCTTCCTGCCCATTTACCTCCTTTCCCCTGAGATCTAACCGTGTGGTGGGCGCAGGATGAGTAAGATGCAGAGGGGACCACAGAGGAGGGTCTGGTCTGTGAGCACGGCAGCCGCAGACAGGCGGCCGCTGGTGTGGTGATAGGTTGGCTTTGGAGTCCTCACCCCTGGTGACGCTTCTGGTGCCCTAGGCTGCCTCCTCTGAGTCAGGTGGCAGCTCAAGCATCATGGGATCCTTTCCTGTGGGAACCCTTCCTACCGCAATGACACAGCAGGATCAGGGTGCCAACTCACAGCTTTTGAGTTTAAAAAGAAGTTTTACAACTCACTGGAAAAAAACATCACTTATAAGAAAGGCTGTTTGGGTCACAGAGCTCACAATTCGGCAAGACCCAGGAAAACGCATTTTTACACCATAAACAATGGATGTGGCAGAACATAAGATAAAGTTAGAGCTGGTTTTTCCTGGCCCATGTGAGAATTCATACAAGGTATGAATAAAAGATAATGAGACCATGACAGAATTTATGTCCTCAGAAGCACACACACACACACACACACACACACACACACACACATACACGAAACACCTGAAAGGTGGGGGCCAGTTGGGTGCCCTGAGTCACGGCCCCATGCCCAGGCTGGCCTATCCTCTGGAGCCAAGTCATGCAGGGAGGCATGTTATGTACCAACTCGGCGGGGCCATGGTGCTCAGTCGTGTGGTCAAACACCAGCCTAGATGTCACTGAAAGGATTTTGTAGATATGAGTAACATTTATATCAGTAGGTACCCAGTAAAGCAGATTGACCTCCATAAAGTAGGTGGGTCTCATCCAATCAGCTTAAGAATGACTCAAAAGCAAAGACTGAGCTTTCCAGAGAGAAAGGAGTTCAGACTCGAGAGTGCCACAGAGAAATCCTGCCTGAGACCCCAGCCTGCTGCCCTGCGCAACTTGAGTTAGGACTGTAACACCAACTTTCACCTGAATTTCCAGCCCGTTGGCCTGAATTTCAAACTTATCAGATTTCACACTTATCAGTCCTCACAATCACCCAATCACGTGAGCCAATTCCTTAAAATATTTCTCTCTGTTTCTTTGAAAAACCTTGACTAAGTCAAGGAGGAAATGACAAATGCCTCCTCCCTATCTGGAGAAGTCCAGGTCACAAATACAGAGGTGACTTACGCCTTGCTTCTTAGCTGGGGACCAACATCCACAGCTTTTTATGCCCCCCAGGTGGTTTGATGCAGAAGTGACAACTGGGACAGCCCTACAAAGTTCTTCACAAGACAGAGAGTGTCCCTTCTGTAATAATCAAGGTTCTCCAGTGTCACAGACCAACAGGATATATAAAGGAATGTACTAGAAGAGATTTATTATGGGAATTGGCTCACATGGTTATGGAGGCTGACAAGTCCCACAGTCCGCTGTCCGTAAGCTGGGAAACCAGGAAAGCCTGTGGTGTAATTCAGTCTGAGACTGAACCAGATGGGAAAGGGTCAGTGATGTGAGTCCTGGAGTCCGAAGGGCAGAGAATCATGGGAGCCAATGTCAGAGGGCAGGAGAAGATGGACGTCCCAGCTCAAGGAGAGAGAGAATTTGCTTTTCCTCTGCCTTTGCTTCTACATGGGCCCTTGGTGGACTGCAGTGCCCACCCACCTGGGAGGGTAGAGCTTTCCTCAGCCTACTGACTCCAATGCTATTCTGTCCCTGAAACACCCTCACAGACACACCCGGAAATGACGTTTGACCAGCTCTTTGGGCATCAAGTTCACCCATAAAATTAACCACCACACCTGCCTTGCAGAGAATCGCTCAGTGGGCGCCAAAGGGGAAGACAAGGACACCTGCCAAGGGCTCCGGGTAGAAATATCTCGGTGGGCCAGTGATCCCTGATTAAATGGCAATGTGGAGGTCTCAGCAGTTCACAAGAGGGGACAATGGCATCCAAGGACAAGATACCCCCTCCCCCTCAGGCCGTGGCCCATTCTAAAGCTGCCACTCTTCAATGTATTCTCCACTATGAAGAGGAGGCCCTGGATACCCAGAGGAAACTGAGCTGGCTGTGCTTAGGCTTAAAGAGCTAGGACTTTCCATTCCCACCATCCTGTGGGGGCTCAGGATTCATACATGGGAAGGACATGTTGCATTCTGGACACTTGGGGTTGAGGTCTGAGACTCACGCTCTCTGCAGAAGCTTGCATACTAAGGTAGTAAATCCCACGTCCTCATTCAGGAAAGTGAAAAAATATTCCTTGTCATAAGTCAGGGTGTCTTTTAGCCTGGAGTCCATAAATTTGGGGGCGTCCTCAAGTCCAATAATAACATGTATCTTTTCCATCCTGTGTTTTCACTTGATAGCTAACCTTTAAAAGCAGGAGCGTACTCTGAAAGCCTAGATGCTCATATTTGCCTCTGGACTTATGATGTGATCAGACCAAAATGGCAGCATTTCACTCTTGTGTTTCTCTCCAGGATCCATAAGCAGGCTTTTCCTTTTCCAAAGGGCCTCCACAACGCTTGACATTGAGAAACACTCTGGTGCTGAAGTGGGGGGATGACCCCGGGCACAAGGCTGGTTCTCACATCCTGACTGCATGCCCGTCTCTGGTGAATTACTTCACCTTTAGTGATCGTTTTGGAAATTTCGAAAATTAAACCACAAAATGTGTGCTGTGACTTATGAGGTCATATCTAGCTTTAATGTCCACTTTATTCCAATCCCAACACTGTAGGATTCGATAGTCTAAAAGTTTTCATTGCAATGTGTGTGTCTGTGTGTGTCTGTGTGTGTGTATTTTGAAAGGAAAATGAAACTCAATGTCTAACATTAAAATTATAACCTTGAAAGCCCATTTCTTTCCCATGGCAAAACAAACAAATACTATTTTGTCCGTTTAGGTCACATCAGTTTGTATAAACTGCAGTTGCTATTTTGGAAAAGACGGCTCATTAATTGTGGAGTCCAAATGAAACGAGTTCAAAGCAGCGGTTGGGGCTGGAGGGTGTGGAGCAGAGAGTCTATTCTCTTTGTTTTCTCTGTTAAAGAGCTCGAGAACTTTCTTTCCCAGGATCTTGATTTTGGCTCGTGGCCTAGGGCAGTGTGCATGTCATTGTCATTAGGGGCGCAAAATGATTATTAAATTGAGTGCAGAGTCAATCAACCATATATAATCAAAATGAAAACGCAGCTTCTAGATGTAACTTATCTCCCCAATGATATGCTTGTGTTGGAAGCACAGAAAACCTAATCTAAGATGCCTGGGAGTTTCTTAGCCAGAGGCAGAAAAGAGACACTGTGATTTAAAGCAATAGAAATACTTTAAAGGGCCATTCACAAGAGGGAGGTTGAATAATGTTCTTCTTTGCCCCAATCTTCTGAATATTCCAGCCTTTCCTAAGAGACTAGGAACCATTGCCTCTTTACAAGGCATTTAAACACACTTTCAGAACAAGGTATGAATAAAAGATAATGAGAATGTGACAGAATTTATGGGCCAATATGAGTTCGAAGCTCTCAGACTAGTTTCTAGAAGCTATTTCAGACTGAGGGTTCGGGGACTGATGAATTACATAGGGAGGTGACCATGGAAGGAAATAAACATACTCCTCAGAAGAGGCGGCAAACGCTACAGATTGCCGTGGGAGCCCACAGGAGAGGGGGCAGCCCTGGAGGAGTCGCGAAGGACCTCACGGAGTGCTGCTCATATTTGAACTGAATCGTAAAGGATGTATAAGATTTTAGTTAACAAGAAAGAAATAAGACATTGCAGAATCTAGAAAAGACCATAAGGCAAGGGAATGATTAATGAGTCTCCTCCATGTCAGACATTTAATAGGTGTTTACTGAGAGCACATAGTGAGTCGGGCACGGAGGCTCACAGATCAGAAGTTCATGCTATGCTTTTCTGAAAGGCTCGTAGTCGAGTGCATTTTCTCAGCACTAGCAACTGGACTTGGGGCTGGGTAAGCCTTTGTTGGGGAGGGGGGATTGGCATTATATACATCCTCTGCATTATATACTCACTAGATGCCGGTAGCGGCTTCCAAAGAGTCACAACATAAAATATCTCCAGGCATTGTCAGATTTCCTTGGGTGGGGGGAGCAGTGCAAAATCCCCCTGGTTAATAACTAGTGCTCTCGGGGAGCATGAGAGGGAGTTAGCAGATGAGGCCGTGCGGAGCATGTCACCATGAAGACACATGAGAAGCACAGAGAAGCCCCGCCCCCATCCTGCGCGGTGCAGCCTGACAAACCAGAGAAGGACGCCAGGTGCAAGGGTAACGTGGCCTAAGTCTTCACTTTTTTTTTTTTTTTTTTTTTAAGCTGAGCCATCCTGTTACCTGTTGGCAGCTCAGCGGCTGCTCAGCTCAGGCTGAACTCGAACCGCTGTTGCTCAGAGCTCACACGCTTGAGCGGCCTAAGTCTTAACGAATGAGTGGAGATCATAAAAATAAAATTTCAGGTTAAAATATTGGTTTTTAAGGTAATAATGGTCCAACACTATGGAGGTGTCTGGGAAGCACTTGGAATCTCGCTTGTTGCCCCAGGGAAAGGTAGGAGACAGGTGAAAATGTGCGGTCACTCAAACAGAAATGGACGTTAAAGTCCTGCATTGTCATGAAATTGGGAGAGAACATCCAAGAACAAGAGAAGAGAGAACAGAAAGTGGCAAAAGATGTGCCGGAGAGAATACCTCGAGGGAAAGGCCGAAGCACTGAGCAGAGGGGCAGAGCCTTTAACGGAGAAAGTGGCTGGGCGCCTGGGTGTGGGCAACACCGAGAAGCAGCCTCTGCGTTTTGTCAAGAGGCCACTTGAGGACCCCACAGGGAGCTTTCAGAAAGCTGAGTCGGAAGGACACAAGCGAGAGGCGAGGCCAAGGCACCTGTGACACTGGAGTGTGGTTTGGGAAGGTGTCCGGGTTGAAAAGAAACCCAGGTTGGTTTAGAAAAGGAAAGACATAGGGCTGTTTGTAAGCTAAAGGAGGAGAAGAGGACCAAAGGGAGAGCCCAGGGAACGCGCAGGGCCTCCGAGGACCCAGAAACAATAGAACAGATGGGCCATTTCCTTTGAAAAGGAAGAGAGGTGTGCTTCCGCCTCAGGGTGGGATGGGGTCACAGCAGCCAGTGCTCCCCACCCCACCCCAACAACGCAGAAAGCGGATAAATTACAAAGCTGTATTTTTAAAGCATCAGAGAACTGTGGCGGCAGGAAGGACGAGGTGAGCTAAGATTCCAAAGGTGAGAAAGCCATTTTGAGGTGACATGATGGTGGCCATCCACTCTTCCTCCGGGGGGACATTTTAGTCCTGGTGGGAGCTGAGGACAAGGACAAGCAGAGGGCTCCTGGTGGGAGAAAGAGAAACAGCAAAGCTTCTGGAAGCAACTGAGGCTGCTGTGACAAACTGGAAGCAAGAAGGGCCTGGGGGCATTCTCCGAGTCCTGGAAACATGCAGGAGATTACGGAGGAAGGTCAAGAGCTCTAAACAACAGCGTGATTCTCTTGGTGCTTAAAACACAAGGCCTGTCAGGGGTCTTCCTCCAACATGAGAAGCCTTCCCTGGAGGTGTCTGCCAGGTTTTGAAGGATGTGTGTGGAAGTGTGGTGGTTTAAAATATGTTCACATATGTTTTGATATTCTTCCCTTCAGTGAAACGAAGTCACCTTTCCTCTAAGTGGGTTCTGCTTAGTGACTCACTTCTAAGGAAGAGAAAATGGCGGACAGGATGGAAGGTGACTCACGGGGTCCTAAACACATGGTGGCTTCCACCTTGCTCTCTCTCGAATCACACATTCTGGGGAAAGCCACCTGCCATGTCGTTAGGACACACAAGTGCCCTGTAGAGAGGCTACAGGCTAAAGAAATGAGGCCAACAGCCAGGGAGGAAAAAACAGCATAGACGAACAGCCAAGTACCTAAGCTTGCAAGCAGAGCTCCCAGCTCTAGTTCTCAGCCTGATGGCAGTGCCAGCCACCATCTTGACTGCAATTTCATGAGAGACCAGATCAGCAAAATTACCCAGCTAAGCTGTCCCCAAACTCTTGACCCACAGAAAGTGAGATGACAGTGTTTTTTGTTTTAAGCCTGTAAGTTTGGGGTCATTCGTTATACAGAAATAGAAAACTAATACATATGTGAAGTTAAAGAGCTAAATTGAAAACCTCTGATGGGCAGAACTGAACTTTCTGGTCTTTCAAGACCAAGACGACAGCCTGCTGGGCTCTAAAGCAAAAGCCTGAAGTGGTGGAGAACCAGGTGTGAGCAGAGCCACTCAGCTCCCAAGTCGGCGCGGCGCCGATTGCACCAAGGTGACGGGTCTCTCCTTCTCGCCGCCTGACAAAGGAAAGAGCAAGTCTTGTGGATGGAAGAGAACACCAGCGGGAGTCTCCACTCTTCTTTTGCATGAAATTTTTTTAATTAGCTATGCAGAGAGGGAAGACCAAATGACCAATAATCATTAGAAAAAATATTCAATAGGAGTAAAAACACAGAGAAGCTAGATATTGGAGAGAGAAAGCAAGGATTTTAACTTGATTCATATGTTTCTTTAAATGAAGAGAAAGAATCATAATATAGACAAAAATATGAAGAACTTTGCCAAGGAGAGTAAGTTCATAAATAATCAAATGAACATCTAAAATTGGAAAAGTACGATGTCAGTAGTTGAGATAATAGTGGACAGGTTTGACAGCATATTGGCCACACAGAACACAGTAGTAAATTGGAAGAAAAGCTGGTAGAAACCACCCAAATCGATGAGAGGAAAAAAAAAAATAGTGGGAAAAGCAGTTGAGAGCATAAATGACATAAAAAATACTCTCAGAAGGTCCAAGATAGCTAGATAGATATTTGGCGTCCAAAGAGGAGAAGAAAGAGGGAAAGTTGTCAAATAGATAATGATTGAGAATTTCCAGTGATGAGAAAGGAAGAGAGTTACTTTATCTTCTGAAATAGTAGCCAAAGAGAAGAGGATAGAGGATGGAGAGGGATTCAGACATGGAGGTGAAGAGGCCAGCGTGAGGGGGAGTTGGCACAGCTGTGTCTTCTCAGGGACCTAGGACACTGTGCATCTTGAGAGGATGAGGCCATTTAAGGAAGTAAGTCTGAAACTTGAAGAGAAGATGGAATAGACCAGCCACTGTGGGAATTAACTACAATAAACAGTTAGAAATATCGAGGAGCAAGGAGACCTCAGCTGAGGTTACATAAAATGATTTGGTGGTGAGAGTAATGAACATAATTGAGTATCTTTCTCTAGTAGCATCTGAAGTTTCAACAGCAAGACTATAAAAACATGTACATGCTCACACATACACACAGATACACACATTCGCGCGCACACACAAGAATGTAATCAATGTTAGGCAAGAACAAAACAGATGCCAAGCAAATTCAAACAGGTACTGAAATTTAGGACATGAGAAAGGGAACAGTTAAAATGGTCATCTAATCTGGACCAAGTAGAGAAACTAAGATAAGGAAAAACGGATGGACGGGGGAAACTAGGGTGCGGTTACAGGACTACTGGTTTGATGGGGAATCAAAGAACATGCAGAGAGACAGTGGAAGAAACCAAAGTTTGCAGCCCTGGTGAGGAATTTGCTCTCCTTGACGGCAGAATAACTCTGAGTGGTTATCACACCCAGAAAAAGGCCATGAATGACAATTTCCGGGGGAAAAATGGAGTGAGGATTGTGGATGTCAAAAAGGTTGAAAAATTGTGAAGCCAAAGTTATGTCATTTTCCTAAACCTGAAGAAAGAACCCAGGTCAGAGCCTGCACTTCACCTGCTCTCCTCAGCTTCCTAACGTAAGCTAAAATACGGTGTGTGTGATTTTTTTGGATTTTTAGTTACATTCTAGTTTTCTTTTTAATTTCACTCTGTAAGCTTCCTTGCTGACATGTAACAGTCTTTTTAAATGTCTACTCAAATTGTTAGACATAAAAATACAGAAATAACATTCTTTGGAAAGTCACCCTTGTACAAATGCTTGCCTATAACACAAAAACTTACAGAATTTGAACTTCCAAAAAAAAAAAAATCCACCTACCTGACTCTTGAAATTCGAGGTGGAAAACACCAGGTCAGCACGTTTCAAAAAAAGAAGCAAGTAAGAACATCCAACTCAACGTGACAGCTCAGCTCATCCACAAAACATCAGCTGGTACGGGCAAGTTGTTGGGACAACTTAGAGAAAAGGTGACTTGGAAAATGCGACAAGGACACCTGTGTAGTGACCATGGCCCCCACAGCCTCCCCTCTACCCTGACTTAACAGTTTCCAATGCCGCCTGTCATCTGTACCTGATAATGGCGACCTCTAGCTTGTGGAGGTAGAGAGTGATAAGTTGTGAAAAATTTATGTCGAAGTGTTCAGTGGGCGCATGGTAGTATGGCGCTTGGAGAGTCCGTTATCAGGAGGTATGTTGGATGCCTCTCAAAATGGGTCTCCATGATTTAATCACACATTCAGAGAAATATCCTTATCCCCAGATAGACTGAACTCTGCAGAGTGTGGATTTTTTTTCACGAAACTCAGTTTTCTTACCCGTAAGCTTCTTTAAATTGCGTGCTTAGAAGCCAACATCCATTTTTAAAACCAAGGTCAGAGTCAGCAGGATCACATAATTTTTAAAAATACAATTTCTATTTAGTTTTAGTCCACTATGTACCATAACCCCCCAAGGTCAGAACTTATTTTTAAATCATCTATTGCACAGTGTTTATTGAAAAGGATAAAACTTGAAAGAAACTAATTTTTCATAAGCTTAATTTCATTTACATGACTTTGGCTTGCGTTTTTAACTTTTAAAGACATTAATAAGCTTCTAGAAATAGTTTCCTAGAACAATAGCTAAGGGAACATGGCCAGTTTTTATCAGCAGGAAACCTGACTACCCTTGGATACACTTTTTCTTTTTTAGCATAATAAATTTATTGTACAAAATTCACTTTGTATTCGGGACTTAGCAATAAAGTACCATAACAAACCCAGCTGAAATTTATAAGGAACCAACACAAATGTTTTCCTAATTTTACATCAAAGTGACTAACACAAGATTTATAGTATTTGAAATCATTATCTTCTCATTGATAGGAGATCATTTGTCCTATGTTTCTTTTAAGCTTTTCTTTCCCCAATTTAGAGCCTTCATGTGGCATAACTTCAACAATATTCAAAAACAGTCATACCTTCTCCCCCAAAGTCTCAGGAAACATCTCAATAAAATCAGCAAATAATTCCAGAGAAACCATCAAAGCTATTGATAGCTTTGCAAGCAAAGCATTTTTCATAGTAGCCTTCCCAAATTAAAAGTTTCAGTAATAAACCTGGGAATTAAAATCTCACAGCATTTTAGTTTCCTAACAATTCTACTTTTGTGGGGAAAAGGTTGCAGAGCCTGTTACACTAGCGCATTGCATCTTGACTAGTTGCTTCTATTTTCAGCAATAGGCACTTTAAATTTTCTCTAAGATTGCCCTCCACAGCTAGCTGTAGAGATAGCTGGGAGAACTAAGTATTGGATCTCACATCTTTATATTTTATAAACTATGTTAATCACTCCCTCTTTCAAAATCCTTATTTTAACACAGTCGTACTCTGGGCCAGTCATGTTTGAGGGCTATGCGTGAGGACCCTGAACGCAGGGGTCAAGGGGAGTGGGAAATAGAGGAACAGAACACACATGGCACATCTTCCTTAAAGACCGGCTCTGTTCCCTGGGGGGTAATTTCCAGTGCAAACACTGGAGAACAGAATGAACTTCTGTGTGAATTTTTAGGCTAGAACACCAGTAGTTTCCAAATACATTTTGGGCCTCTGGGCTTGTCACATCTTGGGCTGACATGACATGAGATATAACTTAGAGTTTTTCCTCTGTGGTCTCGGAAAGGAAGTCAGTCTAATAAGAACAGCCTTGCAGGACTTGAATTTCAAAACAGGTTCTCTCTGTGATGCAAAAACAGCCCCAAAGGATTCTATTACACGATGATGTCGGATGCTGCTAATTCCTCCAGGCAAACAGTCATCCACCATTTGCAAAGGTGCCAGGTATTGAGCGGTGCCTACGGCTCCACCATTCCCTCCATTGTGCTCTAGACACTGAGCCAGCTTTCAAGGCCCATTCATGGTGCCCCATTCAATACACAGCTGAACCAGGAGGTTTTTGTTAATATTTAGATTCAATAATAATAATAAATGGTGGGGAGCTGTAACTATGTCTGTGCCACACAAGATCGTACTGTGTGCCAGTGCCAAGCCTGGGTGCTTTGAAAGTGAGTAAAAGAAGATAACCTGATTCATGTCTTTAAATAATTAGTAGTTTCGGTGTGCAGAAGACTGTACAAGACAACTAATGAACAATCTTAAAAAATAAACAGAAGAAAAAGTATTAAATGTCACAGTATATGCTAGACATACGCTAAGTACGGGCCACCCGGCCAAGCTAGTTCATAGAGAGGTACATTCAGGGAACAGTCCAGAAGTTGAAAATCAGGAGAAAACCATGACTCAGACCTCAGCAAGGATGTCGGAGCCAGAGGTCCCTCAGGAGCAGTGGCAGAGCAACCAGAAGAGGAGAAAAGCAAGCACGCCAGTCAGGGTGCCTTCAGATCCACAGCTGGTTTTCCAGAGCAGAACCAGCCCAGGACCTAGAATTCAAAGACAAGAGGTTAGTGGTTAGCAGAGGGCAGGGGAGCAGCGGGGTGTTAGATGAGGGTACAAGGGATCAAACAGATGGTGATGGAAGGAGAACTGACTCTGGGTGGTGAACACACAACGTGATATATAGATGATGGATTACAGAATCGTACACCTGAAACCTATGTAACCTTACTAACAATTGTCACCCCGATAAACTTTAATTAAAAACAAACAAACAAACAAAAAACAAAAAACAAATACTCCTGCAGGGCATCCTGGCGTTACTGGAGCTACCATAACCTTCCTCTTCCAAGCATTTTCCCGCAGGCCTGAGGAGTGACCTGCAGTTGACAGAACGTGCCTGGGGATGGCCCAGCCCTTTACCTGGGCTCTGTCTCTGTGTGTCCTAGTGATGTGAGGGTGCCAGCACCTTCCCAGAAAACCCCTCAGCACCTGACTCCAGGGTTGAAGTAGTTCCCCAATGATCAAGGTGTTCTAATATGCTCCAGGCTTCTCCACACAGTCTCTTATTTGTATCCAGAGAAGAACTAACTGCTCTGGAAAATTTCTGACAGGCTGTCCACAATGGTTGGGCTGCAATATCCTGCATAACAAAGTGGCACATTTAATATTAATAGATTTTCTATTTACATCATTTGCTGCTTAATGGCCTACTGTAGATAATCTTCAGAACTTTTAATATATCAGATTAGCTGTACTCCAGTGGTTTCTAGCCTGTTCTTTCTGGGAAGTATTTTTATAGACTCATTAGTCAATCAGCCAGTCCTGTGGAGGCAAAGTGTTTTCCAAATTCCTCACTTTTGATGGCACAAGAGATAAGAAACACCCCCAGTAGAAGAGCAGTGATTAGGGTGACTGTTTTAATTTCCTGTGGTTCCTGTAATAAATTACTACAAACTTAGTGGCTTAAAAACAAGACAAACATATTCACTGGCAGTTCTGGCGAAGTCCAAAATCAAGGTGTCATCAGAGCCACGCTCCCTCTGACGACTGTGGGGGAGAACCCCTCCTGCCTCTTCCAGCTTCTGGTGGCTCCAAGTGGCCCTCGGCTCATGACTGGAGCGATGGCTCCTCTCTGTGCCTCTCTGGCCACGTGGCCTTCTCCTCTTCTATCTGTATAATCTCCCTCTGCCTCATTCTCTTAAAGACACTGGTCACTGGCTTTGGAGCCCACCCAGGTAATCACTATTATATCCTCATATCAAGATCCTTAACTTAATTACATATACAAAGATCCCTTTCCAAATAAGAGCACACTCACAGGTATGTCTACGTCCTAACTCTCAGAACCTGTGAGTGTGCTCTTATTATTTGGAAAGGGATCCCTGAGACCATGGGGTTTCCCAAGACATGGAATTTTTAGTGCCAACATGGCGACTAGATGGTGAGCCTAACTCTGAGGAGCAGGCTCCAGAGGACTATCACCCTCCCGCAGAGTTAGGCAGTGGTTCTCAAAGTGTGGCCCCCAGGCTCACAGCAGCAACGTCACCTGGGAATTAATTAAAAATACAAATTCTTGGGCCCCTCCCCAGACCTGCTGAATCTGAAACTCTGAGGGTGAGGCTCACAAATCTGTCTTAACAAGTGCTCCAGGTGATTCTAATATATACTAAAGTTTGAGAGCCACTACAGTCAGATTTGAGTCTTGGCCAAAAGAGAATAAAGGTTGGACAAAGGAAAAAACCCAACTGGAACTGTGGCTCTGAGCTCTGGCAGCACATTTGAGTCACATGAAAAGCCCTGTAACAGTACCAATGCCAAGCCCCATAATTGGTCCAGGGTGGAGCCCAAATGCCTGTGTTCTTTAAAAGCTCCCCAGGTGATTATAGTGTGAGCCAGGGCCAAGAACCTAAACCACAAGACTTAATCCAGGGGCAGCATAATGAGTGAGTGAGAAAGTGTGGGTTTCCAAAGAGGTTTGCCTCGCTCCTTTGTGCTCCAAGTCACAGAATTAACAAAGCTATGCTTTCATTTTGAACTTTAAAAGAATGAAACACCATATTTCTTTGGTCTAGCTACAGATGGCCTATAAAATGTAATTTCAGGGTAATTTGGGAGACAGGAATATGTGAATAGTTGAGGTGTTAGAAAAGGTCCCAAATTAAGACACGGTAAGGAAAAGATTTAACATGCAAGAAGGGAAGAAACACTGACTCTTTCGCTCAGGTGGGAGGCTATTTCCCACACTTGATGATGTGAGCCCACCAAGGAACTGCAGCAGATTGACACATGCCGCCCTCTGCCCATATATATCCAGTCAGTGTCGAGCTATTTTGGCTGCCACCTTTTTTCCCCTCCACATAATCTGAAATCAGGGGTTATTTCTCTCAGGTGTATCTTATATGGAGCTTGAGCGCTGGAAACCAGGAAGCTGGTGATGGAGATTTAGTAGCCAACTGATTGAAGCCACAGACAGAAATAAGATTATCCTGGAGGGAAGAAATGAAGGCTGAGTGTGGAGCCTAAAACGACTCCTCTGTTTATTCGTGTGTGGGAATGAAAGGAAGGCCGAGTAGAGGGAAGAGGAGAAACTGGCGGTGAGAAGCAGCAGAGCCGAGAGTGCAGAGAAGCACGGGATTATCTCTAAGTGGGTGTAAAGCAAGGTTGTGATCAGTGACCTGTGATGAGTGACACAAGTGAGGGCCAGTCCGCAAATGCCAGGTGGGGAAGTGCTTTCAAGAAGTGTAGACAACTTTAAAAAAGAAATTTGGCTGGAAAGGGAATGAAGGATTCTAAGAAATACCAGAACTGTGGAATGATTTTGTTTTCAAAGACGGAGTAAACCTAACCATGTTTTTACAGGGTAAAAGGAGGCTATGGTGAGAGAGAAACCAAGGGTTCAAGAAAATGAGTGAAATTTTGGAGTGCTTTTCCTAAAGAGGCTGGAAGGGGCTGATCCCACACGGGCAGTGCTGCAGTTTTTCAAGGAAATCGATATTTCTTCATGAACTTAGAAGCAAGAGGGAGGTGGGGCTAATAAATATGGTCTGTAAGAGGAATGGAGTCAGGGTTTACGTTGGAATGGCTTCAGGCTGAGGAGGAAGACGGGAGGGGAGATTATCCACCAAGAGCTGAAGGACAGCAGGCAGTAGGATGGGTGTTCAAAGAATTTAAAGGCTGTATGGCAGCATCTATGGAAAAGCAGCAAAGTTGACTCTGAAAGAGGGAATGGGTCCCAGGGAGGATGGGCTGAGGTTGGAGCTCAGGTGAGCACTGGGGAGACAGGTGTCACAAAAAAAGGGGGCATTGATTGGAATTCTGTGTAATGGTGTTCCATCCTGAGTTGTTCTCCTCAACCTGGCAGAAGGCTGTAGTTTATTCACTGAAGATACTGAAACAGAGGCAGAATATATAGAGCTGAGGTCAGAGCATAGACTGTAACATAAGTATTAAATAAAAGTTTACACAGTCAGTGGTGAGACTCCTGGACCCTTTTCCTCTTTAGTTTGGTGCAGATGGGCTGCCATACTTGTACTCTCCCTCCTACACACTCACACTAGGAGGAGTTTAGGATTTCTCTTCAGCTCTGACAATGACCTACACATAGCAGTGAAAAGACCCAGCCAAATTTCTCTGCATTGAATCCACCAGTCAACAAGCTCTGCTGATGGATATTTTTTAATGCACATTGAATATGAACTGATAGTCCAAGGACCAGCAGATATTTGACGAAAAGTATGTAGCCTCACAGTGTTTCTCGGTCTCTGCACTGTTGATATTTTGGGCTAGATAATTCTGTTTGAGTTGGGGGTATCCTGTGCATTGTGAAATGCTAAGCAACATCTCTGGCCTCTACCCACTAGAAGGGGTAGCACCCCACTCCAGTTGTGACAACCCAAAATATCTCCTGAGATTGCCAAGTAGTCCCTGAAGGTAAACTTCTCCTCCATCTCTTCCTCCGTTGACTACCTGCCCAATTGAGCATCACTGATTTAGCATGAAAGGAAAGACAAATTCTAAAAGAAACAAATAGGAAAAAGAAAACAAGGGTGATGCAAGGAAAATAATATATCTTTGGTGGGGGGAATGACAGTTAATATCCTGATAGATATGGGTAGATACTATTTTAATAAAACAAAAATAAAGTGTTATTAAAAGCAATTACACTCAGTTCAAAAAAAAAACAAACAAGGTCTTGGAAACTAAATATATAAGATCAAAATGGAAACTGCAATAAAAGTATTGAAAAACAAAATTGAAAAGAATCTTCCAGCTATTAAGATAAAACAAAAGCAAAATGAAAAATAGGAGGGAAAAAATAAATGAAAGAGCCATTTCAGAAAGCCAACATCCAAACAATAGATGTTTTAGAAAGTGAGTTCAGAGAAAAATAGAGGGGAAAATAAATTAAGAAAATTGCCAGAAACTGAAGGGCATGAGACTCCAGTTGGAAAGTTTGCTTTAAACATTTTGTACAAGAGGATGGAACACACTTACCTCAAATCATATCACTGTAAATTTTCAGAAAACTGGGATAAAAAAAAATAGCAACATAAAGGGCACAAACAAATGATTGGAAATCAAAATGGTATTTGCTATCTTTTCAGCAAAATGAAGCCTATAACATAATAAAGAACACCTTCAAAATCTTAAGACACAATACCAAGTATTGACAAGGATGTGGAATTAGTAGGATTTCCATACATTGCAGGTGTCAATGCAAAATGACACAGCCAATTTAGAAAAAATTTGGCCATTTCTTATAAGTCTTAATATAAAATTACTATATGACCCAGAAATCTACACACCCTTAGAGAAAGAAATGAAATAAAAACATATGTTCACACAAAGACTTGTATGGATTTATTGAAGAATGATTAATATGATTTGAAAACTGATACAAACCAAATGTCTATCGATTAGTAAAGGGATAAATTGCAGTATATTCATACTATGGGTTACTTCTCAGCCATAAAAAGGAACAAAATATTAATACATATAACAATATGGATGAATCTCAAAAATATTATGGTAAGTGAAAAAGGACAAACACAAAAGTCTATAAACTGTATGATCCCACTCATAATGAAACTTGGGGAAAGGCAAAACTATAGTGACAAAAATCAACGAATCAGAGCACTGGTAGCCTGAGGATTGACCGTAGACAGGGAATTTTTTAGAGTGATGAACTGTTCTATATCTTGTAGTAGTGGTTACACAATTATATGTAATTCCCAAAATTATAAAACGATATACTTTTAATGAATGAATTTTATTGTTCGCCAAAAATGAATCAGTAAAGCTGGGGGAAAAAAACAATATGAGAAATCTGAAAATAATTATTCACAACCTAGAATTTTATACCTAGACAAGCTATCATTTAATTGTCAGAGTTAAGACAAACACGTCTTCAGAAATACACAGTCTCAAAAATTACAATTTTCAGATACTCTTTCTTAGTGGAAACTCAAAGATATGAGTTTGACATGAAAAAGTCAACCACGAAAGGAGAACATATAAAAGCCAGAAGACAGGAACTCCAACACAGGAGAAAAATTAAGTGACTGTCTGCAGGCTAGCTAGATAAACACTACAGGATGAAAGTGGTGCTGCAACCCTTTGAAGCAAGACAATGGAGGAATATGTCAGAAAAAAAAAATAAGGAAACTGCAGATTACTTGAGATATTTGAAATAATGAGGGCAGATACACTTTTAGTGAAAATTTGGGATTAAAATAGTGTTAAGTACATAAAACCTAAGCAGGAAAAAATTGGACAATTATAAATTCCAGGGAAAGAAATGTAATGACAGTACATTAAATGACTCAGCTCTGTATTATACTTACATAGATGTAATAATGAAAATACCAACTTATGGAAACATAAGTATGTTGACAGACAGGTGAAGGGAAATTTGAAAGGGACATAAATCTTCATATTTCATTTAGGAAGCCCATATATCGTATCTGAAACTGAACTATTAGGTGTTGTTTCTATATAAGCATGTTTTAGAAATATAGAGGTAAATGCTCAAAGAAAAAAGTTGAAAAATGCTTCCTTTGGGAGACACAACATGGAAATTATAAGGGTGGGGCAGAGAATTGCTGTTTTTGTTATAAGCCTTATAGAACTATGTAACATTTTTTAAGTAAAATTTAACCAAAAATACGCAGGCAGTACATCAAGGGGGGAGGGAGATGTGTTCCCTGATAAATGGCTGAGATAGAGGCAGAAGCTAACAAGGAAATGAGGTAAAGTGAATACAGTTGGAAGGAATGAATAGAGAGATTAGAGACATAGGTCATGTGTCTGTGGATGAAGAGCAAAGTCAATAAATGATGATGGTTGTAGAGGTGTGGAAGGATGTAATGGAGGTGGCAGAGGAATTCAGCACTCAGGTCAGGACATTTGGTTTTGAAAACAGTCTTCATCAGTTTTCTGTTCCTCTGTAGGTCAAGTCTCTAGACACCTAACTTTATTTCTCAAACAAATTGTTCCTTTTGTTCTAGCCTATATTATTTTATCAATAGAGTAAGAGGCATAATAGCAGAGGACAGTTATCAAAGCAATAGCTGTTACTGCCCAAGTTTTAAAGAGTCACAGGACACTAAACAATTATATGGTGCAGCGCTTTGCTGGAAACTCTTCCATCTGCAGATGAGTGTGCTCATTTTTAAATACCCTGGTCTATGATTCAAGATTAACTAAAAGACTGCAACACTCATGATGAACATGATTAAGAAAACAAAGCCTAATCATTACCTGAATACCACAATTTAAGAATTGACTTCAAAGAATTGCAAAAACATAGATAGGCTAAAAACCCTAATCATAGTGCCCATCTAATAGGACCAATGTCAGGGCAAAGTGAGATAAAATGTGAGAGTACTTAGAACAACACATGGCATGTGTGCTCAATACTCCTGTTAGTAGTAATAACAGTAGTAGTAGTACTGCTGATCAAGGTGGTAGAGATGATAGTGGTGGTGATGGTGGTCTTGGTGGTGAAGACTTGGCCGTGTTGGTGGTAGAAATGGTGGTAGTGGTGGTGGTGGTGGTGGTGATGGTGATGGTAGTGGAGGTGGTGATGGTGATGATGGTGATAATGAAGGTGATTGTGGTGATGGTGGTGGTGGTGATGACAATGGTGGTGATGGTGGTGATGGTGGTAGTGGTGATGGAGGTGATGATGGTGGTGGTGGTGATTGTGGTGATGATGGTGTTGGTGGTGGTGATGGTGGTGATGGTGGTCTTGGTGGTGAAGACTTGGCAGTGTTGGTGGTGGAAATGGTGGTAATGGTGGTGGTGGTGGTGGTGGTGATGGTGGTGACAGTGGTGGTGGTGTTGATGGTGGTGGAGGTGATGATGGTAATGATGGTGGTGACATGGCAGTGTTGGTGGTGGAAATGGTGGTGGTGGTGGTGGTGGTGGTGGCAGTTGACATGGTAAGAAGTAGTTGTACAGTTGCATAGGTTCCTTTTCCACCATCCATGCTGCTTGCCTCTTTTTTCTGGTAGATAGCTTCTGCCCCTGTTTCATTGCTTGGGTTTCAGTCACATAGTCACTTCTAACTGTGAGATAGGCTGGTGAGTGTAGACTGGCTATGTTCCCAAGACAAGGAGAAGACAGGCTGGTGAATGGGTAGCCATGTCTGCTAGAGTGGCCATCTGTAGTCTAGCCTGACCTTAACCCATCTCTTCAAGCTTCAATTCCACGACACCACTACAAGCCCCTATGCATTTCCCTAGTTGGAGTAGCAGCTATTCCCCCAGCAAACTGTTTTCTTGCCTCAGCGTCTGCCCCTCCTGGGATGTCCCGTTTCTTATCTCCCCACATTAAAGTTCTATGCTTTCTTCAAGACCCGCAACTCTCCATGAAGCATTCTCTTGGTTAAAATTGATTTCATTTCCTTCCCATTCTTCATCTATCTGTCTGCCAAAGAACTTGACACATTTATTTTATTTGTGGGCGTGTCTGCCACCTCCATTAAAAAGCAAGCTCCTTGCAGACAGATGGCCCTGTCTTAACACTGTGTCTAAGCAAAGCAGACTGCAAGAACTATTTGTGTCTCATCATATCATTTGCTTTGGGTCCCTGTGGAATTGATACAATGCCTCATACACAGCAGGTACAAAGTGAACTGGTGTCAACTCATGGCCCTCAGGTGCCCCCATCCAAGGACTGACCACAGTTCTCTAGCTCCTATACTGAAATGTACTGTATTTGCAGAAACTGAGAGCAGGCTTGAGAGAACTTTAGCAGGCATGAATATCCTTCAACTATGCTCTTGTCAAGGGCATGCTGAGAAATGTTTTCTCTTACCTCAAAACCAAGCTAGAGGAAAATTATTTTCTTTACTTATTTGTTCCTTTTTTTCTCTTTCCTTCCTGCCTCTCTCCCTTTCTTAAATCAATCTCTTCCTTTTTTTACCCTTCCTCCAACCTCACTCCTCTCCTGGACTTTATATATTTAAAAAAATACTCTTTTGGTCTGCTATGACCAAAGACAGATCTGAATCAATAATCAGCACAGGTACAAAATTACACTAGCATCGTCTTCCCTCTTTGGACTTCTGCGAGCCAACAGAAAATTTTCCAGAATAGAAGGGGAAGCAGAGGGAAGAAAGGAACCCTGATCCCCAGCTCCCCATGTGCCATGAATCCAAGGCCTTCTTGTTCAGAAATGTGCTGTGTTGCTCTATTCAGACAAGGTAGTTTGGATCCACTTCAAACAAGCTGCCATTGATGTTTTGCAGCTTGATGTAGATTATGCCAGCGCTGCTGAAATGCAGTTTTGTGAGCAGCCAAAATAGAAATAAATTTGCTGTTTCCTCTCACTCAAAAGTCAAGGACTGTGCTTGACATACACACATCAGTCTCCACCAGCCAGCTTCTCTTCTTTGACAGGTGAACTTGTCAACATACTTCAATAACTTAGGACATCAGCATTGTTATTCCTGTCAATTAGTGTCACCCACTTACTGGATTAGAAGGTAAGAGATTTAGCTGTTTCCCTGGCATCCATTGAGGTGCCTTCGAACAAGGCGTTATGGAAAAAAGAGCACTGAGACACTTTGCAGAGTGAAGGAGAAAAGATGTTTCAGAGAAAAGGCAGCACACAACAGGCACCTTGCTCCAGGAAGTTCAGTCACCAGTGACGAGTAAAGGAAGCTCTGAGACCGGTTTGCAGCCATGTGGGGAAGGGTGATAATTGTGACCCACAAAGACAAATATTCAGGAGTCAGTGCAGGTAGAGCCCATGTCACACAGGAGCTGAAGGCACAAGCTCTGAAAATGGTCTGTTCAGATGAAAACAGTGGTTACACCATTTACAAATGACCTTGGGAAATCATTCAAAGGTCTCTGTGCCTCTGTTTACTTATCTGAAAATTGGATAACTAAGAATTTCTACCTCAGAGGTTTCTTGGGAGGATGAATATGATTAAAATGAGATTGTTCTTGCAACATCTTCAGCAGGGCATCTGGCACAGTGTTAGCCAATGTCAGAAAATGGCGAGGTGCCCCCCACCTCCATTTCCCCACTCTGGGCAAACAGGAAGACTACATTTCCCAGGCCACCTTGTAATTAGGGCTGTGCTATATGATTAGTCCTGGCCAGTGGAATGTGGGTGAACTTGTGTGCTACTCTAGGATGACAATAAAACAAACCATGTGTAGTAGGTTGAACAGTGCCCCCCCCAAAAAGATATATCCCAATCCTAATGCCCAGAATCTGTGAAAGTGACCTTATCTGGAAAACGAATGGTCTTTGCAGATGTAATTAAGTCAAGGATCTTGAGATAAGATAATCATGGGTTTAAGGTAGGCCCTAAATCAAATGACAGATGTTCTTATAAGAGGTAAAAAGAGAAAGAGAGAGAGAGAAGACACACAGATACACAGAGAAGAGGTCCACATGAAAATGGAGGCTGAGATTGGAGTTATATGCCTACAAGTCAAGGAAACTCAAGGATTGCCAGAAGCACAGAACACTAGGAGACAGGCATGGAATGAATTCTCCCTCAGTATCTTTGGAAGAGCCCAACTCTGTTAACACCTTGATTTTGTACTTTGGCCTTTAGAATTGTGAGACAATAAATATTTGTTGTTTTAAGCCACCTAGTTTGTGACAATTTGTATGGAAGCCCTAAGAGAACCACATACCATCTAGTCCCTCAAGCTCTTTCTCTCAGAAGCAAATGTCCCAAAGATAGCAGAGTCTCCCAAGAGCTGGAGCCTGAATCCCTGAGTCACCCACTGGATGGAAAGCTGCCCAGGAGAGCTGCAAAAATACTCATCAGACTTTATAGGAGTGAGAAACACGTTTCTTGTGTAATAAGTCATTGAGATGTGGGGTTGTTTGCTACAGCTAGCATTAATTGTCCTGAGTAATGTAATTATTATTACTATTGAGAGATCTAAAATCAGAATCTAGATGAGACAGAAGGGAAGAGCCATCTGAATAGTAGGAAAGATGGAAAGACGAGGAGTCAGGCAGTTCTCCCCCTTCATCCTCAATGGAATATTAAGTTCTGGATCTTTCTCGTGGATATGGATCCAGGATAGAATGACCTACACAGAGTCCTGCTATTTCCACCTTATTCCAAAAACCTACTGTAGTTGCTGTTGGCTCAGAGACTAAGTCAGACCACTTTTTACAAACAGAGTTGTTTTGTGATGTCCACGAGCCCCATGAAAAGACACTGACCTAATTTCCAGGGGAGACCTCACATTGAGAATGAGTGTGGTCCCAGGTCAGAGGAAACCAAGAGGCACACCCCAGGACTGATTTGATCCAGTTTAGACATCCAGTTTAAAGCAAGTTTAAGATGATAAATCTTCTGGAAGACGACAGCTTGTCATATTGCCCCTGAAGAACACTGGGAAATCTTAGCCTGAGGCTTAGATACTGTAGGAAAGGAGAGACAGGACTCAGGAAATTGTGAGGGGCACAGTGCAATCGATCTCATCCCAAACTGAAGTGATTTTTACTGGAATAGCTTTTCAGAAATAGCACAGGTGCCGGGAAACAGGCTTGGCTCTGAGCAGGCCACAGCCTCATGGTTCTCTGCAGCCAGGACTGCTGAGGGCTTGTGTCCATCAGAGCAGGAGCGTCTTCTTTTGTGTCTGCCTGGGAGGCCCCTGGGGAGCAATTGCTCCTCGGGCAGCGAGCCCTGAGGTAGCTAAGACTGGACCAAACACAGGAGTCGTTCTCGGGGAGCAAGAGCCATTTTGAGAACGGCCTGGAGCATAAGGGAGCCCAGGGGGCATCGACAAAGAACAAATAAGCGGACATCCAGAAGAAGCAGAGAGAGTGGGCAGCGGGTAACATCTGGGGTGGGGAAGGGCTGGGCATGTACCTGTGTAGAGAACACCATCCCTGTTTAACCGAGATACAAAAGCAGGCCCAAGACGTCCTGCGTTTCCCGGAGACCTGAGCACCAGGTCGTACATAACAAATCAAGGAAGAAATCTGTGTCTCTGAAGCGACCTGAAATTCATGTCCTGCTAACCTGAAAAAGCAAAGGGCAGGTTCGTATGCAGTTACCAAGGAATCAAAAGGAAGGGATTCGTGGCTGAAGTTCCTGTGATTAAGTAGGTGAGGCTGATGCAGAAACACGTGGTCTTTTTAAGGACATTGTTATGTTCACCCTTGGAATGTCCTTCCTCCTCTTTGCCACCTCTCCAGTCCTGGAAGCGTCTAGCTTCCCAGTCTGACCATGGAGACCTCTCCGTTTCTCCACGACTCCCTTGCTTTTTCATGAGCAAATGCTCCAAATCCTGCGCTGCTCTCTCATACTTTTATTTGCCTCGTCCTGGTGTTACATCTCCCATTGGAATAAGCCTTCCAGCGGAAACAGAGGCCATGTCTTTCTCATTTGTCTACAGGACTCAGTCAGAGCCCAACACAAAGCGGATGAGTGACACCACCCTATGCCACCTTCCTTCAACCTACAGGCAGGTTTCTCCTTCAAGGAAGGACAGAAAACAACTCTTGATGGATGAAAACTAAGTCAATTGTTGCCCGATTTAATCGTAAGAGGCTGATTTCTTAATAAAGGGAGGTTGTGAAAAATATGATGTAAATAAAACATATGGCCCATATGGTCCCGAATTCTTGGAACCTGGAGTTTAGCTAAAAACGCCCACACAGCTCCCTTGCCATATGTGTTGGGTTAGGTTCCCCCCGAAGCAAACTTTGAGGCAAGGCTCTGAATGTAGGTGGTGTATCTGGGCGATCATCTGAGGAAGCAGGGAAGGCAAGTGGGGCCATGACACGGGAAGGAGGCGAAGCCAATAAACAGGGCATCGTCGAGCAGCATACGGTGTGTACACACAGGGCCGGCCCCTCTGGGGAACTCTGGGAGTCGGACAGAACAGCCTGTGAGTGGAGCATCTCACCTGAGGAGCGAGGGAGCTGGGATAGTCACCTTCCCATCAGCGCGGAGCAGCAGCGACGCCCATCCCTCCCAGCTGCCCTGCATGCAGGCTGGGAGAAGCCCCTGGGGAGTCACAGGTGCTTGTGGTTGAAGGCCGTCCATGTTCACTGGAATGACCAGTACTGGGAGGAGACGGGCAGGCATGAAGAGCACCTCGTATACCACATCCATCGCACGTCCCCAGGCCACACACGTCAAGAGACACGGACAGATGCTCACTGTCTGGGGAACCTGAGCCGTATGCATGCTCATCTCCATAGTTTAGGCCACAAAAGTTGGCCCAGGTGGCAGGCAGAGACTGTGCGCCATCCCCCACTCTCCAACCTCCCTGGCGTTGCCTCCCGCCCCCTGTGTCCTCTTCTGGAACTGGAACATGGACGCCATAGTGATCCATCCTAGACCAGGACTGAGGGAGGGCAGGACAACCAGGTAGAAGGGACACTTCCTGATACCAGGAGCTGCTCTCATGGCCCTGGGAATGCTTCGTCCAGACTGTCAAAGTTGAGACAGGCCTCTGGTGAGAGCCACCATCATTTGGGGTGTCGGTCAAAGCAGCGGAGTTTAAATCCTCACTGCCTCCCCGCTCCCCTCCACTCTTTTCTGATTTGGACTAAAATGGCTGTGGAGTGACCCACTCTTTGATCGCTCTGCCCTTTCTTCCACTTCCATGCCCAGGGCACTTTAGCAAAAGGCGGTGCCACCTGGCCAGTGAGAGGCCTCTAGAGGCCTGGCTGGGAAAAGGCTTAGCCTCAGATTGCTGATGGAAAGTGGGGGGGGGGGGGGGGCGGGGGGGCTGCATTAGCCCTGTTTGTTGGTTCAGCTTCGTCAGGAGACACACTGGCCCTGGCCCTGAATGCCTCTGGGCCGGGGCCTGGCCGGGCAGCCATGAACGAGCCCTTCCATTTCTCCGAGCTTTGCTTTACTTGTTGATAAGATACAGGGGTGGATGAGATCCCTACGGGCAGCTTGCTGCACCGAATGCTCTTTGATTTATAAACAAGAAGTCACAGGACAGAACAGCCTGTGAGCAGAGCATCTCGCCTGAGGAGTAAGGGAGCTGGGACAGTCACCTTCAAGTCCCACCAGCGCTGAGCAGTAGCGACGCCCATCCCTCCCAGCTGCCCTCCATGCAGGCTGGGAGAAGCCCCTGGGGCCACACATGGGGGTGAGAGCACCAGAAAGTGAGATCTGGATCAAGAGCCCAGCAGCTGGCAAAAGAGCTAGAAAATGCTGGTGCTCTATAAACAATAATACAAACGGAGCCCCTGTAAAGTGGAGCCGGAGCTGCCACCCCAGAGGAACCGCCTTGACCGTCTTACTCCTCAAACCTCGGAAAGTTAAAACAGGGCAACACAACCTCTGCACTGGGCCTGAGCAGCCTGTGTCCCCAAGAACTGTTTGCAAAGGTAACAAGAAAGCAGGTATGGTGACTCCTGGACGGACGACTACAGGACTGAAAATTAAAACCATTGTTTAGAAAGAGCATCACTGTGTTATGTCGTCTGCACTATAGAACTTCCTTCCTTCTATGGATGGAATTGTTTTCCTTCTTTTCTCATAAATACCCCGTTGTCTTTGTCTCCGAATCAGAAAAGTATTTGGGCTTCTGCCTGAATTAATGATTCCCAAATAGCTATTCTTATTGATCTCAAACACATGTTTGCTGCCTCTCACTTTGACAGGCGTCTTTGTTTTTAGGTTCACAGTCCCTTTAGGCTCAGAGGATCACAAAAGCCAAGCCCAGCCATTCCTCGACAGCGCAGCGCCCTGAACGTCCCTCACCATCGCATGCCCACCTAAGGGGATATAAAATGAATATCTCACTTCCTGCTGTGCCACCCCACCCTCGTCTCCGCCAGGAGGATGACTGAGATGTTCCTCTTCCTTCCCGGGAGCCTGACTGCAGTGAGAGGACTGGGCTGCCGCAGGGATATTCCGAATGCTGCAGAGCCTGACTCGCTCCCCCCAGCTCATGGCTCTGCAGTGACAAAGCCATCCCCACAGCCGCTGTGTTATCAGCTTGGTCAGTGTCCCGCGCTGCAGAGGCTGCTGGCTGGGTTGCAATCAAATCACACAAAAGAGCCTGAGCTACCCCTAAAGCTGCGGTGACAGCCCAAGCTGGCCCCGGGCCAGCCTCCAAGGCAGGACACCTCTTTGTGTGGGGCTTGCCCACGTGGTCCAGTCACTGCAGCTGCAGACGCCATAAAGCAGCCAGCTGGCTTTAGCCTCAACACCTCCCAGTGGGAGGGGGTCCCCTGAAACTGTGGGTGTGATGATGTTGTCCTCTTCTATCCCTGGACCCCTGATCACCGGGTCAGTGATCTGCCAGGCATGTCAATGGCTTCATCATTGGGCCACGGTTTTGGACCCCAACAGATTTCTACTTGAGTCTTCTTATGTGTCTGCCCTGTCCTCATAGAGAGGGACAATCATCCCCCCCCCCCCCATTAAGGGCTTCTCCATTAGAGAGGGTGATAATATTAACACATGCATAGCAGTTCGGTTTCAAGACCACACCAAGTATTATGGCACAAGAGACATGGCCCAGAAAATACCACCTAGTTTCCTATGGCTGCTGTAACAAATTGCCACATAAGTAACTCAAAATAAAACAAATTTACCCTTAGCGTTCTGGACATCTGAGTCAAAATTGAGCTTTAAGGGGGAAAACCAAGGTGTTGACAGGGCTGAGTTCCTTCTGGAGGCTCCGGGGAGAAAGTGTCCCCTGCCTTTTTCAGCTTCTAGATGCCACCTGCATTCCTGGGCTCGCAACCCCAGGCTCCAAAGGGCATCACTCCAACCTCTGCTCTCATGTTCGTATCTTTTGCTGACACTGTCCTGCTGCCTTCCTCTTATAACGACCCTGAGACCACATTGGGCCCACCCAGACAACCAGCATAATCTCCCCATTTCAAGATCCTTAACTAGTCCCATCTGCGAAGTCCTTGTTGCCATGTAAGGAAACATAGTCACAGGCTCTGGCGATTCAGGTGGGGACACCTTTGGGGCCATTATTCTATCTACCACCACCACTGTCGGAACTCAGAGGCAAGAAGGCCCCCTCAGGCCTTGAAGGGATGAGGGAGGCTTCACGGGGGTCACTGGAGACTGTAGAACCCTAACAGTGCCCTGCGTGGGTAAGAAACAGTTAGTCACAAGATACACTGGCATTCAGTGCCTCATACTGTGTGACATAGGTGTCAAAAGCTGGGCTCTCAAGTCAGGCCTCGCTGAGAAATCCAACCTCATCCCCTCACTAGCTACATGAACTTGAGTGGCGCCTTATCCTCTCTGAGCCTTAGCTTCCTCATCTGAAAAATGGGGATAAAGTACCTACTTTATGGAGACAGTTAAGATTAAATGAAATAATAGACATAAAGTGCTCAGCCCAACACACAGAAAGGGCTCCCTTCCCTGGCTACCACCCTGGAGGAGTTATTATACCCGTTCTACAGGAGGGGGGAGGTTGAGGCCAGAGGAAATTAGGTTCTCGCACAGGACAACACCAGTAATAGTCGAGTCAGGGCCAGCGGCTCTGCTGCCCACAGGTCCAGGGCGGTTTGCTCCCCCAGGGAGGGTGTAGAGGGGTGGGGTGATGTTCTGTACAGAAGACATGGCATGAAAAAATGGTGATGGGCAGGATCCTGGATTTGCGGCATTCAGGCACCTGCCCTTGAAGTCACCTTTAGGAGGGAGGCGGCCTAGAATTGTACCTGTGCCTTAGAACCCACCTGTCCTGGACACCATCGTATATCTATCCATAGTAAATTAGGACGGCATGAAAATCCACCACACGGCTGCCTTTCCAAGACCCTCTTTAGAAAGGGAAATGAAAAACTGAAGATACAAAGCTGACTTTGAACTCTGGCCAAATCAGGGCCTTTCTGGGCTGCTTATTGAATGAAAACACAGGATTTCTTTATGTCCCTGTGCCCTCAAATCTGTTAGAGGAGACACTTTCCATAGCGTGCACGCAGCAAACGTGAGCATGAACATACTCACTCATTCTCACTCAAGTATGTACCAAACAGTGATACTGCCCATTAAATGGATGTCCTAGGCCTTCTGGAGCTGAGTGAAGGAGACAAGTATTAGTCAAAGAATCACATGAATGTGTGTGAAATTAAAGCTGTGACAAGTGTTATGGAAAACAGGACCTACTGTGTGTGGGGCGGGGGGTGATGGCAGAAACGGCTGTGTGTTCACCAAAACCTGTCTCGTCAACCTGGGCACACAAGTAGACTGCATTTCCAGTTTCCCTGGAAAACAGGTGTGGCCATGTGCTTGCGTGGCCAGTGGAATAGTCCTAAGTCACTTCTGGGTCTGGCCCATCACAAATTTTTGATGTCATTCCACACGTGGACAATGGCTGTGACTCAGAACACCGATCAGAGATAAACTTGTATTGGGTGCACCCTCCAGGACGTGGGGGTTATATTTCACTGTACAGTAAAACCTTGGATTGTGAGTAACTTGGTTTGCAAGTGTTCCACAAGACAAGCAAACATTTCTAATACATCTTAACTTGGTAAATGAGCAATGTCTTGCAATATGAGTAGTTTGTTTCCAGAACGAATTATGCTCAAAAACCAAGGTATTACTGTAGTTAGCTTTACCTCAACTGTTCCAGATAGGAACACGGTAGCTCAGAACTAGAGGATGATAGAAGGTAACCAGATGCCAAGACAGAGGAGCAGACTCCAAATAGCTGATGTGGGACAGAGGAAAGTGTGTCCGAAGAACGAAAACATCCAGGGAGTGAGGAACGTGGCCAGCATGCGGGGGTCACAGGCCACACAGCCCAGTGAAGTCATGGGAGGGTTTCAAGTTTGGGGGCCGGAAGGCATCAAAAAGATGACATGACCAGAGTCGCACTCTGAAAGGTTACTCTGGCTGACACAGAGGAATGTGCTAGAAAGAGGAAAGTGGAGGAATCAGGGGGCTGACTGCGGGGATGGTCCAGGAATGGGGTGGTGTTAGGTCTGTCCTGGTTTTAGCTCTCTGGAGGCCTTTGGACCAGCCAGGCTTAGAGAGTTGGCCACAAGCTCTCCTGTCTCGAGCTGGACACTCCACGTGTGGCTTCCATGCCATGTTGATTGGATAGGAGACGGGGACATTAGGGGCCATGGCTGTGCCAGAGGGAAATGTGCAGTCAGGGTGATATTTTCAGCGTTGATGAGGTTACATGAAACACAGCAGGTAGGTGTGGACAACTCCAGTCTAATTGAACGCTGTGAGATTGCACCTATGTCTAGGTGTTTCTGTGCAGGAATTCATGTGAGAGGCCCAACGTTCTGCTTGGGTTTGGACGAGATAATCATCTAACTGAAGTTCATTTCACAAATGGGCTAGGAAATGGTTCTTCAGTTGTGGGGGCTTTAAGACAGACCCCAACTGAAGCTCAGGAGCTCTAACAGAGAAACGCTTCTCCATCCTTTGTGAGCAGCCGTGATTCATGTGATGGCATCGTTTTAGACACTCGGTGACGGAGAGCCGGCAGCACAGGCACATAGAAATAATGAGAATGACTTGCTTTGGGGGTTTAGAATCTCCATATTCAGATCAGCTTTACAGGGCAAGGAGCAGAGAGAGAACAAGTTCAGTGGTTCCACTTTTGACAATTCTCTAGTCATTTTATCCATAAAGCCTGATAGGGCCCTGCCCTAAACCATCATTATCCCTGCTCTGTGGTCCCCTATCTTCCAGGGAGGTCACAGAAAGCAGAGCAGCTTTTCACTCACTCTTCATTTTTATTCAATTAGGCATCTGTTAGCAAACGACCAGGCTACTTCCAGAAGGAGTCCACTGTCACAGCCATGAGGAAAAAAGAGCTAGCATCAAAGCAGCAGCGGAAAGACAGGCAGTGGGTGCAAACCTGAGCCGTGTGGTAAGTCAGCTGGGCAGTGACTAGAGTCCACTGTGTTATCCAGCCCGATCACATTACAGGAAGTGACATCGGGAGAATGGGGAGCCCTGTTTCTGCAGAGGTGGATATTATGGACTAAATGTAGTGTCCCCCCAAATCCACATAGTGAAGCCCTAACCTCAGTGTGATGGTACAAGGAGGAGAGGCCTTTGAGGGGTAATTGGGTTTAGGTGAGTACCTCTTATGATGAAATTGGTGCCCTTACAAGAAGAGACAGCAGAGCTGTCTCTCTCCATCATGTAAGGACACAGCAAGAAGGACGCCATCTGCAAACAGGGAGGAGAACCCTCATTGGGAACCCAACTTCCTCTCAGACTTCCATCCTTTAGAACTGTGAGAAATACATGTCTACTGGTTAAGCCACCCAGTCTATGGTGTTTTGTTCCAGCAGCCTGAGCTGGCTAATACACTGGACAGGCTGACCAAGGGACCCCACCTCAGTGATCTATGCTTTGAATTGGAATCAAGTGAAATCTTCTAAACATGCCATTAACATGACTCTTCATCTTAAACACAAATCTTCAATAAACTCTGGCCCTGAACACTTTCTCTCCAGTTTTTCCTTACAATCATACTCATTCATCTAGGTTCATCTTCAAGGGATATAAAATGTGTTCCTTCAAAAGTCTAATAAGAGGATGGCAAGACTTGAGAATAGATGGCCCTCTGAAGTTAAAATCGGTCAACCCAAAATAGGTGACCTGTGAAAATGACCACCTTGTGAGATGGCCTATCACTCTCACTTGAGGCTGAACCAATTCCTAAGCCTCCCTCAAAACACAAGGATGGACTATAAGGAAGACATGACAAGAACAAGGGAAGGAGCTAAAAACAGTGGAAGACAAGAGAAAATTATTATTTACAGATGATATTCCTGTCTACCTGGGAATCCTATAGAATCCACTGAAAAATGATCAGATCGTATTTAGTTCAGAGTTAAATATACAGTATCAGTAGTTCTCCTAGATGACAGCAAAACCAACTAGAGAATGCTTTGGGAAAGGATTATATTTAGAAGGACAACAAAAACCGTGAAATACAGGAAAACCTTGGATTGCGAGTAATGTGGTTTGTGAGTGTTCCGCAAGACAAGCAAATGTTTCTAATACATTTTAACATGGTAAGTGAGCAATGCCTTGCAATACGAGTAGTTTGTTTCCAGAACAAATTATGCTTGCAAACCAAGGTATCATTGTACCTAGAAATAGAACAAAAAGACCTATATGAAGAAAACTATAAAACTTGACTGAAAGTCATAACATGCTATTAAGACAATAATAGAAAGAGATCACTTATTCCCCCGCTGTGCCCCAATTTATTGATAAATCTAATGTAATTTTGCCTGCACATGCATGCTATTCCTCTTTGGGTGCCTTGAATATTCTATTCTTGGATGTCTGTGAGACCTGAATAATTCTCTTTTTTTAGTTAGTGTGAGTGGGTTTCCGCTCCTTGCAACCAGATGACTAAGCGAGCCTAGGCCAACTCTGCCTCCTGTGGGCTCATACACCTTGGCGCGCGAATCATCTCATGCAGCCTCCTGTGTCTCTCTCCAAATTGGCTTTTACAGCTTCCTACAAAAAATAAAATAAAATTGTTTTGCTTTTTTATATAAAAAAATAATAAAAGCTTTTATACAGCTTTAACTTGCCACACTACCAGCTTTGGCCCCAGTTCAACACCTTCTTGCCACTTACTGGCTCATTTCCCGTGGCCGTTAGTTCAGACTCACAAATGAAGGATTCTGATTGGCTGAGACCACATCCCGGGACCGGGATCCACCACTGACCCAGCTGTCTGGAGCCAAGAGAAGCCGAGTCCCATGGAACTCTGGGTTGGAGGGAGTCAGGAAAAAGGGTGTTGGTGAGAGAGACAATGGCCAGCTCTTTACCACATGGCTCCACCATTACTAACGGCTTCCATGTATTAGGCACCTACGCTGAAATAGGCACTCAGGTATTTAATCTCATTTTGAATTCCTAACATTTTTCCAACCACCTTGCCAAGTAGATTTTATCATCACCTTGATGGTAAGGAAATCGGCTATTCAAGGTAGGTAAGTTCTCTGCAGTCACTTGGCCAACTGATTCACAGGTGACTCTAGTACCAAGCCTCTAGTTGGGGTCCTGCCTGCCCAAGTTGGGGTTGCACAGCCATGTCCCCCAAGCTGGGAGGTGCTAATAAAGTGTGCCTCTGGGTCTGCACATCTGAGCACCTCCCTCTCTTGGGCCCTGCCCAGATGCTTCTCCACCAATCAGCCGCCCACCCTACTTACCTGGTAACGCCCATCAACCCTCCATCAGTCACTGAGGCTGGCTGTCCCTCAGGGAGACGTGAGTGATTCTCCAAACCCGGATGAGCTGCCTTCCCTCTGTTCTGCTGCAACATGAATCTCTCTCTATTTCACCGTCTGTTTATACAGGCCTCTCCCCACCAGCCTGCCAGCACCTGAAGAGGGTCGGCCACAGCATCATGTACATACTCACAGTAGGAGTCCAGTAAATGTGTGTGAAACGAAATTGAATTAATGATGTTCCAACGTGCTGACACCCTGTGCAGCCCCATTCGGGCGCACCCTGGGATGTCCCCCCCGCCCCCTTCCTTCTAGGATGAACACTGCAGCCCACAGGAATGCAAAGGCCCTCCAAAGCCTGGAGCCATGAGACTCTTCTCATTCCTCTGGCTCTACAAGCCCACAGACAGCATCCCCAGTGCCTGTGCAGAGGGCCACGGTTGAAGTCTTCCCCTTGCTGGGAACTGGGGTTTGACACGCTCGTGAGTCCACCTGAGAAGCAACAACTGAACTTCATCCTGTGGCTCAGAGAAAGGCAGAGGCACCCGTGTGCTGTGATTAGAATGAGGGAGGTGCTTCAGAACCCTCGAGGGGCCTCCCCAAACATCACAGCCCTCAGCCCACTCGCCTCCTTCTGCACCAATGGGCCATTACCATGGAGGGAGGGCTTCCTGTCCCCTCGGAACATCGGAGAAGAACCATCCCCGAGGATTTTCTGTTTTGCATCTGCTTCCGGGTGGGTCACAGCCGGAAGAGACCCGCCTCAGCCATCAGGGCCAGATGCACCCAGTGAGGGACGCCCACTTTCCTTGTGGGAAACACTCAGAAGTGAGGGAACAGCGGGGGTGCTGGGAGGACGGGTGTGGAGGGACTTCACCTGAATTATGTAAGTGCTTGTTTTGCTCCCAACTTTCCTTCGGTTGGTGTGGCACTGCAGGGAACTCCAAAGAAGACGACGTCACAACCCTTCTCATTTCTGTGGCATTCGTACCCACCCCCCATCTCCGGAGGCTTCCTATGGAGTGTCCCCTCAACCTGCTGTCCTCTTTTCAATGGGGACTACAGGCCGACTGGAGCCCGTAGGAGCCCTGGCTTGTTCCTAGTGCTGAAGCAATTCCATTTAGTGCTTCTTTAATTAGGAACCCATCGGAGGAAACCCAGAGCTTCTCCCCGCACCCCTAGCAGCCCCTACAGAGACTCACCCAGGAGAAATCTCCTTACACAAAACAATCAGCACATTTTCAGGGGGAATTTTTGAGACAGTTAATCCTCCCAACTGTGCCAATCTTTTTCCATCTGTACCTTTGTGATGGCAAATGGGGCTTTGCCAGGGGAGCCGCATCACCCCCACCCCAGTCATCAGCTTGCACGCGGTTGCTTTCACCATACTTTACACCCGCACCCCAGGTGCGCGTGCGTACGCGCGCGCGTGCGCACACACACACACACACACACACACACACACACACACACACACACTGTCTCTCCTCTTTCCACCATCCTTCACACTCCACCTGAATCCTTGGTGAATGAGGTGACAAAGAAAGAAATCATTTGCCCCACAGTGGAACACTGTGCTGCTATGAAGCATCTCTGGGTGCTGAGGATGACACGCAACTTCCACACAGGTCCTCGTGTGACAAAGCTCAAACAACAGTCAGACTTGGGGCTAGGGACTCCTGCCACCTGGGGCCAAAGGCAGGCGCACACTCTGAGGAGCCGTCCTCCCTCCCTGATGGACCTCCCCTCGCTGACTGTGGAGCCTTTGAGATGAGCTGTGCAAAGCAATTTACCTGAGAGGTATGCAGGGGAGGAGGTAAGGTGGGAAGGAAGCCAGACAGCTTCTCCAAATTGCAGACTGTGGAAAATAACCCTAAATTACAGTGTGTGGAGCTTGGGGGAGGCAGGGGAGAGGGAAGAACCACCGTCCCCCTTGTGCCCAGCAGGTAAGCGGCAGAACGGCCTTCAATGGTGGGGGCGTCCCCTTCGGAGTTCGGAAAGGCACCTGTTGGGTTAACCCAGGTGACACATGCCAAACACATATGCATCACCGTCCCCATCAGTCTCCTGGGTGAGTCATAATTCCCCAGTGAAACTTCTGAATGTTCAGCACCCCAGGCTCCAGGGCTCTATTCCCATCACAAGAAGAAAACGTATTGCGATCACCAGTCGGCAGTTAGTACTTGCCAAACGAGACAGGCGCGGCTGAGAATGGGTCTCTCAATTCTCAGCAGAAAAGACCCTACCTGAGGCACCATGTTTCAGCTCTAGCCTGAAGGAGAGGAGAAAACAAACATCAGACGTGAGGCCATCCCTAACAGTGAGGACTTTCCAGATCAATACAAAGAGAGAGACGAAGGCAGACACTTGAATCACGCATCTTAACTCCATTTTATTACAACATCAAGGAGAGTAGTTGCTGGAGGGGTGATACTGGGGATGAACAGAGATTCAGCCACTGACAACTGCATTGTCTACGCGTTCCTAAGAGGGTTTAAATATCACGGGTCTCTGTACATGCATTGTGGGACTGCTGTGTGTGTGGATTGTAGGCAGATGCTCTCTAGGGTGTTTCCTTTAATTTCTTGACAGATAGATGATGGTTGAATTTGGTGTCTTCTGGAAGACTAGGAAGGGGCTCTCCCACTAGGACTGGGACCCGGCCTTTTTCTTCTGGAATTTCCTGAACTGAGACTGAATGGCCACCGCGGCACGCTCTGTCTCTGGCGCATCCATGTCGATGTCAAATTCTTCTTGAACTTTCTTCTGCCCATCTGTAGCAAGAAAAGCACAGACATAAGTCCGTCACTGAGCTGAAAGAAAGCAGGAAGGCAGACAGCAGCTCCGGAGGAGCAGTCGCCGGGCCAGCAGAGCGCACATTCGCCACCCACAGCACGACACCCAGTCTGCAAACTCAAGCCCAGCGGCGCGCGTCCTGACCCTCATCAGAACCAGCTGTTGTCCAGCTGCCTGAATTCTACGCCTGCAGCTGTGACAAAACTCAAGGACACGGTCTCAACATCTCAGGTGTTTTCTGTACCTGATCCTCTGTTTCTCATGGCCAAGGTCTACAAAGAGTGTTAAACATATTAACTGCACGGTTACTTTGTCCTGGTAGCGCATGTAAATACAATTCAAATAGTGTTACAGATATGGACCTAATGGTAGCTGATACTCGCCACAGTTCAGAGTTAAAGTCACTGAGTTTCTGTGTATACTCCTACTGCCGGTGACAGTGGCTTACTGAACTAGGGCTTCTGTTTTCATCATTGTCATGAATGGATGACAGCATTTGACCTTCACAGTTAGGCTGAATTTCCACCAGTCTTACATTTTGTTCCAACGAGGGAGGCTTAGTAATTGGTTTGCTAAGGCAGAAGGATTTAACTAATTCATACTGTCATGATATAAGCCAACTCGAAGTGAAAACACAAGCTGATTATCCCCTTGTGCCATGCACCTTACAAAACGCCGGCCAACTTCAAGCCAAAACTAAAAACAAACAAATAAATAACACCCTCTAGTTGTAGGAAGGAAAAATCTTGAAAACTCCTCAGTCCAGTGAAAGCTATTCATAGAGACCACCAAAAGTGTCTTTAAAAAAAAAACCACCGACTCAGGGCCCACTGCATACTCAGGCTGCCCCTTCGCACGGCCACCGTGAGAAAAGTCTGAGAGCAGGGCGGGGTTAGGTGACCTGTGTGCCTGGGGTGGGGTCAGGCAGCCTGCTCTCCTAAAAGGTCCTCAGGTGGTTCTAAGATGCAGTCCAAGTTGAGACCCAACTACTTTGTCTACAGATGAAGTGAAAAACAGGCCCTCAAGTTAGCTCAAGGCAGAACTGGAGACAGGACCCACCGCTTGGTACCTGGACTCACTGCCACCTAGGTTTGTACCTGGAGCCCAGCAGTGTGAGGGGCACGTCCCGCTTAGGGACAGGGAAATCGGGAACATTGAGGCAGAAGAGAAAGCCCCAGCTAGGGAAGAGGAAGAGGACTCTATTCCTAACTCTGTCACCAGGCAGCCTGAATGCATCATTAACCTAAATGTAGTTCATTCATTCACCTCCTCTCTCAGTGACTTTGGATAGAAATATTCAGGCAGCACAGAGGACGGAGGATGCTGAGATGGCTGAGAAGTGAGGCAGGTTGTTCTCTCCAGCTCGCTCTGCTTTTTGTCTCTTAGGTAGGTAGATAGATAGATAGATAGATGATAGATGATAGGTAGATAGATAGATAGATAGATAGATAGATAGATAGATGATAGACAAATAGATAGATAGACAGATAGACAGACAAATAGATAGATAGATAATAGGTATATAGATGATAGATAATAGGTAGATAGATGATAGATAGATAGATAGATAGATAGATGATAGGTAGATAGATAGATAGACAAATAGATAGATAGATAATAGGTAGATAGATGATAGATAATAGATAGATAGATGATAGATAATAGGTAGATAGATGATAGATAGATAGATGATAGATGATAGATAGATAGGTAGACAGACAGACAAATAGATAGATAGATAATAGGTATATAGATGATAGATAATAGGTAGATAGATGATAGATAGATAGATAGATAGATAGATAGATAGATAGATAGATAGATAGATGATAGATGATAGGTAGATAGATAGATAGATAGATAGATAGATAGATAGATAGACAAATAGATAGATAGATAATAAGTAGATAGATGATAGATAATAGGTAGATAGATGATAGATAGATAGATAGATAGATAGATAGATAGATAGATAATAGAAATTCATGATATAAGCCAACTCGAAGTGAAAACACAAGCTGATTATCCCCTTGTGCCATGCATCTTACAAAACGCGGGCCAACTTCAAGCCAAAACTAAAAACAAACAAATAAATAACACCCTCTAGTTATAGGAAGGAAAAATCTTGAAAACTCCTCAGTCCAGTGGATAGCCATATAGATAGCCATCCATCTATCTATTATACATATGAATCAGCCCTCATTTCAGGTCAATCTGGTCACCTGACTTTGCCTCTGCAGACCCTGGAGCAGTCTCCTCTCAATTTTTCTGGAGCCTGAGCAGGTCCCCCCGGAGCCCTGCAATCTCACCTCCATCTGGGAGGCAAGGATGCCGGCTTTGCAAGCCTTGCTCGACTGATCACTCTGTGACCTAAATCAGTAGAATTGTTTTTCTCTATCCCAGATTTGCTGCGGATGTCCGTAACAGCAGAGGTTTTGAGTGCTTCAATGTCCAGGGCCTGTCTGGAGCCATCCATTGTAACCCGTGAGGGCCCAGATGATAGGAGAGTAAGTGGGGTGCCTCGTACTGCATCAGGGAGCAATTCACACTTTAATCAACATTGCAGGAGCCCTTTTCTTCAGAGGATCTCCTAAAAGGTAGGACCACTGGGAGGGGTAGGAGTTTCCTGAGGCTCAAGCCAATACTTTAAAAATGTTTCATGACCATTAGCACCGGAGCCTGACACTGGACAGCGAGCGTCTAACGAACCTGAAATGTGCATGGTTACAGCTCTCGTGCTCACAGTGATAAACACTTTAGTACCAATAACATCTGCATAAGTGGCGCCTCCAGAACTAAGCACTGTCATTTTTCATAAGATGAGTTAGCACCCCCAATCCTTTTCCTCCCATAGGAACCCTTGCATCTACTGTATCGTGATCGCAAAGGGAACAAATTAGCTCTGATTCAAAAAGAGATGAGAGATTTCTCTTCTAGATTTAAATGTTGCTGCAACCTGAGGTTTTTGAAGGGCCTGATTCATCTTTTCCCACTTAAAGTAACAAGAAACAAAACAGCAATATTATTTTTTGACAAATGATAAATGAAGGTGCAGAAAATTCTGTGTATTTAGGGACTATGTAATGAGACAGTAAAGATGGGACATAAAAATACATTTCATAATTACATCTTAAACTAATATCTTCAGTCAATGGTGATTTATAGATTCCTCCTTCACTTGAAAAATATTACAGCGTTTAAAACTAAACCACTAATATTTCAGGAATCATTACATTGCGTTTGCTTCGTTGAGTCGCGCGTTCCCTGGGGGAGGTCTGCCGTTGCTCCTCCTTTCCAGCTGGCAGGCGACCTGCAAAGCAGAGGAGGGAGGCCCGGATTGTGGAGGAGAAGGGACAACTAATTAGATTTGGTGGCACAGGGTTCAGTGCAAATGAGGTAAGTGCCTGGAGTTGGCTCCCTGTGGTCCTGGGAGCTGGAACAGCACAGCTCCGAGCACCCTACACTCAGCAGGAGAGAGGCATGATGAAAGAGGGCACCTGGAGGGACCACAGCCAGGTACCAGCCCGCAGAGCCGCTCCGCAGAACCTCGGGCCCTGCAGACATCCGTGGTACCTGCCAAGCCTCCCTTCTGTGACCTTGGTGATAGCAACAACAGTGGGGGACGGAGTGGCCTCATGACAGCCTCCCCCCATCACTCCAGGGCAGGGACAGGGTGCCCACTGGAAGCGCCGGGGACCCTTTTTGCTGCTAAAACCCAAAAAGAGGACCCCCAGCCATGTCTTCTGGGAACAGGAAGGTGTCCTCTCTACAGGCTGCACCCCATCCCTTCACCCCATGTCTGGCTCTTCATGGCGCAGTCTACCTTACTCTCCTTCTTTCCGTCCTTCCTGGCCTGCGGTCCCTCACCCCACTGAAGTGAGAGCTTCATGAGGGGAGGACGTGATCTGTTTTGTTCCAGCAGCTCACACAGAGCCTGGCACATACAGGCATCCAGTTAGTAACCGTGGATTGCAAGTGAGTCCGTTAATTGATATGATGGGCAACTGTCCAGCGCATGCATTCATCTGGAGGACTAAATCAAGCCAGTCACCTTCCATGGGAACCATTCGCTTCCACTTGGGAGGGCTTCATCACCCTCACTTCTAGCACCAGGACTCTGGGAGGTGCCGTGACAGAGCCTCTGTTGGGCCAGCCGAAGGGCACCATCCAGAGAAAACAAGGTGAAGAAGACGGTAGGTTTCTTCCCTCCGTGGAAAGCGTGGCCACGTTGGAATAACGTAAGGAAGTATTGTTTAAGAGGGGAGAGCTACAGGCAATGACCAGGGCCTGGGTGGACAACAGGGGGCGTGGGTGTCCAGGGGTGGGCGCCTTCAGATATGCAGCTCTGAGAAACCCCCACTCACGTGGCTGCTCAGGCCCGGGAGCTCTGGATGGGCTTTCATCCCCTCCATGCAGATCGGAACAGGCCACCAGCACCTGGCGAAGTGCCTGAGTGACATGCAGGCCTCGCAGCAGGCCACCAGCGCCCTCCAGACTCCTCGGGGACCAGGCTGGCTCACTCCCAGTCCTCCGAACCTCCCACTCCTGCTGAGGCAGGCGGCAGAAGCAGGGGTGTGGGTCCAGGTGAGAGTGGATGGGGGGGATCTCTGCCTCCAATGTGACTCTCGGGAGGGTACATAGCTTCTCTAGGTCTCAGCTGCTCATCTCGAAAATGAAGTGAAATCCTTTTTTAAACGCCTGCCCCACCCAGGCACCAGTGTTCTGTGCGGGTCAAGGCCATTTGTAAGTTAAACCGCAGGCCCAGTGGTGTTGGGCAGGACGTGTGGGAGCTGCAAAGCAGGTGAGGGGCACGTGGGTGGCCCCGTGGTTCCCCAGGCCCGGGGCCCTGCATCTGCTCAGCGCTGACACTCACAGATGCTTGCCCCTAACATGGAGGGCAAGGAGCACTTTCCAGCAGGGGAGACCGCGCGGCCATCAAACACGGCTGGGCAGGGCACCGAGGGGTCAGGCCCTCCCTGGCCTCTCAGGAGGGCAGGGGCGTTCGCTGGGCTTGCAATAAAATGCCCCCCACTGAGCAGCACAAGACACAGAGACTCTACCTGAAGCCCAGGGTAGCACACAACTCCCAGGTCCTGTGAATCTGAACCCAGGTTGTGCAGGAAGAGCAACCCCAGTGTCTGCAGCACGGAGACGCTGAATGAGCCAGGCCTCTGCCCAGCCTGTCCGGAGGAGGGACAGTAGATCTAAGTGAGCAGGGCCACCGCCATTCCAGGTTGCTGTGCAGCCATTCCCCTCACCCTTCACCTTGCGGCTTCATAAAGCCATGTGCAGGCTTCTGCCTGGACTGGTGGGCTCTACCTGACATTTTTATTTAGGATTCTGCCGCCTGAAGTGGGCAGAACGCAAGACACCCTGTTCCCAGCGGCGGCTTTTTGTCAGCCTGAGCAAACAAGCAGTATTTCAGAGGAACACTTTGTAAACGCTCCAGTACCACACAGTCATTATTATTTGTATCCCTCTGGGGTTCTAGAATTTTATCATTTCTGTGTGTCCCTCTGTGAAGAAATTCGGAAGCTGCGCGGGAGAATGGTCAAGAGATTATTCACACCAATTAGCTGCTTTCATGTAAACAGGTAGCAACTGCCAGCTCCCTGGAGGATGAGAGGAAACCTGGCTTCCTGAGCACAGGGCTCAGAAGCTGTGAGAAGGACCCCCTGAGTGCAGTCAGTCCTGTTTGCCAGGTGTGCCAGGACCTGCCATGAGCCCTTCAGAGTCACTCAGACCCTGTCAGTCTCCGTTACCTGGGAGACCTTGTCTCAGGGATAGGGGGCAGGCTGAGGAACTGAGGCTCAGAGTCTATCGGCTGACACTGCAGTTGACATTGTCCACCTCCCCATTATCCACCTGTCATGTGGCCGTCTGTCTTCTCTCCCCACTTCTCTCTTGCAGAGCAAAGAGCACAGCTGCAAAGCGGTCCCACGCAATTAGACTTTTCTCCCTAGACAGAAACTTCATCAAACAACCAACCACACAGGGCTGTGCCGATGGTGCGGGCATAATGAAGAAATGATGCCCCTTGAGGATTCACATGAAGAAATGATGCTCCCTGAGGGTTCAGTACTGCCATGGCCAGGACGGAGCCCGGTCCTGTTCAGATTTACACTTTGCACTACTGTAGATATTTCTTATGCTGTTTTCCTAAAATACTGCCTTTTCCTCACAGAAACAGAGACAGGAAGTAGCCCTGCTATTTTGTATTTTATTATGTCGTAAGAGAAATGTTCAGGTAGTCCTTCTTAGAGACGGCACTGTAATAAGAGCCATCCTTTCCTGAGCGTTAGATAGACCTTCCTTCACAGACTTAAGGGGGTTTTCTTTCACCGATCATTTGATGGCAAATGTAAAAGATAGAATCATAAATATAAAAGGAAGGAACTACTACCAGCTGAAGACAATCCCAAATGAACATTACGACTCTCTGACACTGTCACGAAAATCCACCGAAGGGGAGAATGGTTTGACATACAAAAATCTCGTTTGCGTGTATCTATTCTGACAAACATGGAGTCTGACGCGAGGACAGTGATCCCCAAATCCGTCCTCCAGCCCGTCATCCAGTTCTTATTGAGCGGCTGTGTTAGTCGGTAGGGCTGCCTTTGCAAAGTCCCACAGGCTGGGGGACTTAAACAGCAGACACTTATTCTCTGTCTGGAGGCTGGAATTCCAAGATTGACACATCAGTAGGTATGGTTGCACCTGAGGCCTCCCTCCTTGGCTGGCAGACGGTTGCCTTCTCGCTGTGTCCTCACATGGGCCGAAGTCTCCTCCTCTTCTTATAAGGACACCAGTCAGATTGTGTTAGGACCCATCTTCATGACCTCATTGAAACTGAATCACCTCTTTAACAGTCCTGTGTCCAAATACAGCCACATTCTGAGGGACTGGGAGAGTGGGGGGGGTTCAGGGCTTCAGCATATGAATTTGGGGCAACACAGTTCACACCATTACAGCACCTAACCTAACTTGGGGGTTGTATACATTTTAAAGTAGCTTTGTACACTTTGCCTTGTCTGGCTTCTGCAACTGTTTGTGAGAGCTGCAAGAAATGTCCACTGCCCCTCTTTTACAAAGATGCAGAGACAACAACGTGCATCACCCAGGATGCCCTGGTGTAGGCTGGCCAAGGCCTGATCTGGGAGCCAGGACTTGCTCCAAATCTTGTTTTTGTCCTGCAGGGATGCATTTCTTTCAGCTCCTTAGACACAGGCTAAGATGACAGCCTTCTGTGTGGACCAGCTCACGTGGCTCTGGGGGGGCAAAAAAATCCTTTAAATGGTCCAAGTCTAAACATGTGATACAGCCAACCAGTTTGCAAAATCTGCTTGTTTACAAGGTGGTCCAGGAGAATTGATACCAAGTTCTATCATTGGCAAATGGCCTGGAATGCCTGCTACCGGCCCCTTGCTGAGCTGAGGGCTGGGGAGAGCAAGACAAACCCAAGCCCCTGCTCTGCTGGGGAAAATGGGAAAAAAAAGGGATGTGCAGAAATAAGTAATGGAATTTCAGAAATTCCAAAAATAAAGCAAAGTGCTGAGCAGCAGAGTGTGTGTGTGTGTGTGTGTGTGTGTGTGTGTGTGTGTGTGTGTGTGTGGAGGTGGTCAGGTAAGGCCCCAGGGAAGGGGATGGCATGGGAAGAGAAGGGGTGTCCCCAAAGCCAGCCCAGGAGGGAGGGGCAGCGGGAAACTGCTCTTGGAAAAATTAGTCTTCGCTTTTTGAAAAATTATTCTTGACTCATGCATTCACAATCTAAGTGGCAGACTTCAAGTAATTAGCATAAATTCTTTAGAAATTAACAGACACGCAGTCATCCAGGGCAAAACAGAGATATTCACGGATCCTGAACATATGATGAAAAAAGATTTTGAAACTCACATAATTCCAAAATATATCATACTAAGCAACACGCTTGATCAAAGGAGCTCAGATATATTTGTTTCTGAGTGTCTGATGATGCAAAATCATTGCCTAGAGGTACTGGCAATAAGTTATAAATGCAGGGACTTCCACACATGCGCACATACACACAAGTAAAGGCTTTTGTTTACGTATTCATAACTCTCCATATTTTAAGGTTTATCTTACAGAAACAAATTACCTCTTAAGGCCTAATCTTGTAGATCAGAAATTTGCACATGAAGCAGTAAATTGGGATATAATTGTCCTGAGTAGGAGTCTGCCTGATTAGGAGGTGCAGCACAGAGCATACTATGAAAGGACCTACAGTTTCCCACACCATAAAGAAATAACAGTGATTTAACTTCAGTATGCCTTGCAAATGGGGTGTTATCATGCCGAGGTTCTCAGAATGTCCTACTTTCTTTCAAAGTGTCATATTAACTTGAAAGGAATTAACATCTGTCAGTTGTATCGCCCTTGCCCTAAGCTAATTGACATAGCTCTGGGGTTCCCTGCCTCCTAGCCAGGGGTCCACCCTCTCCTGCACCAGGGCCACCTATCGGCCAAGGAGAGCACGTGTGGCATCCTTCATAGGGACCCAACCAAGCCCAGGCCCATGAGGCAGGGAAAGCAAAGAGACAAGTAAGAAAAGCAAGTAAGGATTGGAATTTTTATCCCTTAAGCCTCAAATTGGATCAAAATACACTCAGAGAACAAGGCATTCAGTGTTAGAGAAAAGGTCAATCCCTCCCAAGGAAAGATCATAAAGCTAAATTTATAGACCTAGTTTATAACAATGCTGGCATACAGCATCCATCTTATGAAATGCCAATAAAAAAAACAAAAACAACATATTCTTTTAAGAAGCTTGAAATTAAGCCTGAAGAGGACACAATATCCTCAGCCAGTAGTCCCTGAGCTCAAACAGTCCTCTGTCGCTGGGCAGAGGCTGGGGTTCCAGCCAGCGGCATGGAAGCCCAGCTCCCAGAAATGTCTCCTTCCTGCCCGCTGGCCGGGATTTATTGACTGGGGCTGCTGGTGCAGAGAATTGCAATTTTCCAGGTCTCAGCTAAGCAGCGGAGATTAAGAAGCTGGGGCAGGCATTAGCGGCAGCAGGCAACAGGGCGTTCGGCATCTAAACTGTTCTCCCATCAAGTAAAAACATACTTCCCATGTCTGCTAACTTTCCATTTACCAAGCTCACACCTTCTTTGGTACTTGCAGCTTTTTCCGAGCGGGTGAAATTCTGTTTTGTCCTAAAATAGAGGCAGTGTGACCCCTCCAGCCTCCCTTGCTCTCACTGGGCTGTGGTTAATGCAAAGCCTGACTTGGTGCGCTCAAAGCGATAGTCTACTGCCAGCTCCTCTGGGTCCTAGGCCACTCATACTCCACTCCTCTGGTCCCTACCTCGATGCTCCTTGCTTTTATAACATTACTCCCCATGATCCAATGTGCGTAAATCTTTGGGAATCCATGGAAAACATGAGCACTGACGAGATCAGATTTTTTTTCCCCAAACTTCATTAAAAGAACAACAACAAAAAAAAGCACAATAGCTTGGTTAATGTTTTTCCATCCTTGGTGTAAGACTTCCAACTTATGATCCAATATGGCTGCTGGAGCACCAGCCCATACTTTTCCTATTGAAAAGGCAAAATTGGTTCCTAGCTGTATCAGTCAGCTCAGGCTGCTGTAACATAGATCCATGGGCTTAGTGACTTAAACAATGGAAATTTATTTCCTCACAGATCTGGAGGCTGGAAGCCCAAGATCGGGGTGTCAACAGGGTTGGTTCCTTCTGAGGCCTCTGTCCTTGACTTGTAGACGGGTGTCTTCTTCCTGTGTCCTCACATGATCATTTCTGTGTGTCTGTATTCTTACCTCCTCTTCTGATAAGGACACCAGTCATATTAGATTAGAGCCCACCTTAAGAGCCTCATTTAACCTTAATCCCCTCTACAAAATCACCAGAGACGCATCTGAAATATTGGGGAGTTAGGGCTTCAAGACATGAGTTTTAGGGGGTGGACACAATTCAGTCAAAATGCCTACATTTTCTAGAAAAAAAAAATAAAGACAGGACGATGAGGGATGAGGCAGAAGCAGCTTCACTTGGGAAGGTTCAAATTCAAGTTCCAACTGCTCAGGTGCAGTCCGAGTCGCCTTTCTGAGGTTCGGGTCCCTCCCTGTGTTTGCGGTGGGGATGATGGTGAATCTAGGTTTGTTTCTCTCTCAAGGCGTTCACAGGACGAGGCGAGAACGTGCACTTTCCATGTCTCTTGCACTTGGAAAGGGCTTTTTATTTTTAGGTTAACAACTAAACAACTACATGCTTTTTCTTCTGTCTGATTTCTGATATGGATGGCCATTTCTTTACAGCACTGAAGACTTTAAAAATCTCAGATTTTTACAAAAAATATTTCCTGCATATTTGGAACCTTTGCCAACCACCACTCCCAGGCTCCCCTGCTGGGCCTTAGGGCCTTATCCATCTTCTCCTTGTAAGGTGCCATCTGCTCCCTCCACCCTGCCCGTTGGGCTTCTGAAAGTAAGAAACTTCCCAAGCGCCTGAAAACATAGGACAGGAACGCTGGCAAGGGCGCCTCCTCTGAAGGCATTTCCCTAATCCAGTTGAAGCCCACTCCCTTCCCTCTGCTCCAGGCCCATTTTTTCCTTCCTGCCAAAGCTTTAGAATAGTTGTGTGTGTGTTTTTTTTTCTTTTTAAACTATTCCTTGATTTTACCATGTCAGAGGATGGGACCTTCTCGGACTCACATTTTTCTAGCTTCTAAACTTCCAAATACCAATTTTAAAGGATTAAACTCTGAAAATTTCACCAACCTAGAGAATTTTATAGAGTTCCCAGTTTCAAACAGAAAGAAAAGCCAAAAGCAATCGTAATGACAGGACATCTTCAAGTCGCCTCAAAGGAGCATCTGTCCGCCTAATTAATACAAACACCTGACTTGAGCCGTTGAGTTTTTAATTCGCCTCACCCCATCATTCTAGAGACTGGCTTTCCCGGGGAAAAGTGGGAGCTGGGCAAACGGAAGGACTCCAGGAGAAAGGCTGATAAGACCACAGGCCAGACCTGTACGAGGGCTCTTGTGGGATGATTAGTCAGGCTGCGTGAACGATAAGGAACGCAAACAGCAGCATGGATAGTAAAGCCACGGCGTGCACGCCAGAAAGGCAAGGGAGAGGGGCCGGGGCGGTTTTCGGACTGCGGGGCTTGCCCCTTTGCTGCTGGGAGCTGCCTGATAGAAGATGCCGCTCCCCAGCAGGGCTCCGCCCGCCCAGCCCGCACTCTGGCCGGCGGTTCTGCGTTCCTCCAGGACCCCTGCCGGCCGCCAAGCTGAGTGGCTGCACTGTCTCACTGGGCACATTCCCACCTCTCAGAGCGACGCTGGAAAGGGGGTCTGAGAAACAAAAGGAGAGCCAGATCCACACCAGTTCCAGCTGCAGCCAGGCTGACTCACGCTTGTTCCTGCTCAAAATCTCCAACTCGGGCTGCCACCCACCTCGGTTCCCTACCCGGTCACACTGTGCTTCGTTTTGCCGTCTACTCTCTTCATGTGCGACAAGAAAAAGAGGAGTAGAAATAGATGAGACTACATACATCCCTGACTTCCCGCATTTTAAAATTCCCTTCATGAATTCTGAACACGGCCAAGCGTTCTGTGTCGGAATGTCCTAAGGACCCAGATGGGATCTGCACAGTGGCGTGCGCCCCACAAAAATGTGTATTTTTGTGTCAACAAAGATTATACATGGGGCCTAGGACCTGCTGGCCTGTGGATTTAAACTCCACGCGCCCTGGTTTCCTGACCCTACAGCCCTGATCTTGCACGTCCCTTTCTGCATGTCTAAGGCAAAGGCACATCACTTTTATTTGTGCTTTTTTTTTTTTTAAATAACACTATTTTAAGAGCTCATGACCAAGTACTTGCTGATTGTTAGGAACAGCTTTTAAGAGCTGAGTCATTTTAAGCTTTGGGCTTTGCTATTCTCCTTACCAGGAGGATGGGTTCGCACATTTATGAAGAGAGAATAAAATCCACTATGCAAGAAGGAATAAAGTTGTGTGGTTTCTGGACCAGGTCGCTGAACCACAGAGCACTCCAGGCTCTGCAGGGCTAGCTAACAGGAGAGTGTTGGTTTCAGTTTTTGCATTATTTAATAATAATGTTCTGACAATGGATTCCAAGAAGAAATGGACTAAGAAGTGCTCTCCGAGGGAGTAAGTTTTAAAGCCCCAGAAAAACTCAGATGGAGGCTGTGCTTGGTCTGACGAGCCGTCACCACTGTTTAACAATGACTTTTATGTGACACAGTGACAGGAGAGCGAGGTGCCTGCCCTTTGTCCAGGCCATCGAGACCCCCCCATCCAGACCAAAAATAAAGCAGAACATTTTTATTTCAAGAATTAGAGAAATTTCCAGTGTCAGGCAACATGACCCCAAATTACTCAGCTGTGAAATAGTTTTTTTTTAAATCATCATTTTTCAAAAGACCAGCCTTGAAATGTTATCCCTTAAAGCAGTCTAACTATCGAGAGGTAGTAGAAGCATTTCTGACTAGATAAAAAATTTAAGCAGTGACAAAGTATCCATTTTTGGTGGCAGTAGCTCAAGGGAGCATTAATAGAGGCTGATGTCAAGAAACTGATGGGGGAAACCAATTTAGACAGAATGTTAGAAAAATAAGATGTCTAACGTCAGTCTGTTAGAGAACGGAAGCGTTCCCCAGAGCAGTAGCATCTGACCTTTTGCTAAAGTCGTGTTCGGCTGAGCTGAAGAAATAGACACCAGGGGTTACAATTTGCAGCTATGAATGGTCAGGGTGACCTATTAGGCTACTGTCAGCCCAGGTCTGTAATTGGCAAGATTTGTATGGTTTTGTTCACCTTTGCGATGTGTGAACAGAACAAGACTGAGCATTTGATCTGAAGGGAGCTCAAAATGTCTTCTCAGACCCGATTCTAGCCTGCCGCAAACTAATCTGGCTCATCATTTCAAAATTATCCTTTAACTCCTCTGTGCGTTGCCGTAATTTCAGGTGTCAGTGGGCTGGATTGAGAAAATTCAGGTGAGACATTTCAAGAAGAAGCTGTAACACCACATTCAGTTACCATGGGGCTGTAACACCACATTCAGTTACCATGGGCTGTAACACCACATTCAGTTACCATGGGCTGTAACACCACATTCAGTTACCATGGGCTGTAACACCACATTCAGTTACCATGGGGCTGTAACACCACATTCAGTTACCATGCATTGGCAGCCTCACGCACAATCCCCATTATGTGTGGCATGAGGAGGCACGGCCCAGGCCCACAAGTAAAACGGTTCTAAAGTTTCGAAAGAAAGTTGGAATACCTTTTGATTACAAACCTGGCGTAACCATTTAATCTCAGGGGTAACCGCAGGGTGCGGGGTGCTGACAGCAGGCCCTGTATGGGCACAGGAGAGTCCATTCGACCCTGGGAGCAAACCCACCTCTTTTGTGTCCCTGCAGTGAGTGGACCGATGCTGACACCTGCCCTCGCCTGGAGGCCAGTCACTGGCCCTGCAGCCTCGTAGCAAAACTGAACGTGTAGCACAGAGATGTCCAGGGAAATGACATCTCTTCCATATTTGGCAGTCACTAGTTAGAAATGCAGTTTGTCCAGATAAAAGCCCGAATTTTCCCATTTTCACCCATCTTGTTGAAATAGTTATATTATTTGTTACCACATGTTCACAGCCAGTGACAATCCTATTCAGATTCTGTCCATTGTACCTTCTTCCCCCTCCACTGCCTCCACTAAGAAATGGCACTGGATTGCTCCTTTGGACTCACAGGCCATATTCCCTCAATGCAGGCAGAAAATAAAATCAAAAGAAGTCAAACATCTTATAGTGTGCCGGGACAGAGACAGCCACAGAATTATAAAGTGTCAAAAAGAGCCTAAAGACGACACCACTCCAAACGAGGACATTGAGACCCAAAAGATATTAAATGATTCACCCTGGGTTAACCACAGGCAAATGGCCAAACCACGAGATGGCAGGGACCAGAAACTCTGGGGGCTCACCTTGCCCCCACCCTTCACAGCAAACTGAGGATTAGACGGGGTTTCTGGCCTGACCAGCCGAGCAGGCTCGGAGGCCCTGCAATCAGGGGGATGGCTAAAAAAATAAAGATCCTAAAAGCCATCTTACTAAAATACCGAAATGTAGCTGGAGAGGCGGCCGCATGGTGACAGCTAATCCCTGGCTACACTCAGCAAAAATTTGGTGCTAGCCATCTCTCTATTTTCTTCCAAAATGCCTAGGAAACGATTACTGAGTGTGGCTATCTGGAGGACTATTTAGAGCACTTTCGTGGCTAGAAAAGGCAGTATAACGTAAGACAAGCATCTTCATGGGCCTTTTCTGACAACCTAGCCCATTTACAAAGCACAATATAAAAACACCTTTTTTATGGACTGTTGGGAAATTGAATTTTGGTTAAGTGCACATCAATTCAGACAGCCGAAAGGATTATGTTTGCATCGAAACTCAGAAACCCTAAAATCTAAGAAAGGTTGGCTGCAAGAAGACTCACTATATTGTCGTAATTAGCACAACTAGTGGCTGGGAGGGAACTGAGTTGTGCCACGTGCCAAGGTTGGTCCTTTCGCACTTGGGTCCGTGAGCTCATTGTGAAGGTGGAGTGTGAAGTGGCAGTTATGCCTCTCGCATCAGCCCCTAGCCGTGAAAGCATCTCTACCGTCAGAGCCGACTGCGCTTTCTAAATGAATGCTGGAGCACCATTCCATTTTCAATTATCTTCAGGGTCTGGGATGGTGGAATGGTAGAGAGAGAAGAACATGCTTTACACATATGGAAGAAGTCACTTGCCAAGCACAAAAATAGCAGCAAGCTTTCATTCCGCATCATCGTAAATTACCGGACGGGGTGTTCTCCTAAACTTTGTGAAACCATATCACATCTTCCCAGGTCCCCTACCCCTACCCCCTACCCAGGTCTATGGAATCAATATGTGTTTCAGCTGATCAATCGTCAACTCAATTCCAGAAAGGAAAGTGGCAGCTGGAACAGGACGACTGTGGCCAGTACCCAGAGGACTCCCAGAGAGCTGGAAAGGAGCATCTACTGTTGAGTTAGTTTTTTGGGATCAGGGAGGGTCACCATCAAGGGAAATATGATTTTTAAATGTCTTATTAATTCAAATCTAGTTATATGCAAGTAATTAGCTTTCTCACTCATGACAAGTAGCAATTTCTGTAAAAAACAATAATAATAATGATAATAATAATAATAATAATAATAATAAGTATTCCACATGCTGAAAAAAGCGAAGTTTATAATTACATTCTAAATTCAATGGTTCCACGATATTAGCTATCCTTCTCCCCTTGTGGACTTTCAATGTATGGCTTACATGAGTGGGGCTCAAATCTTCTTTTCTTTAGGGGATGTCCTCACTGAGGTGCCTGAGACAGTTCCCCTCGTTGTGTGGGGAACAAGCGGGATGAAGATTTGGGTGCTGCTTTGTACTTAATTAAAAGCAGGAGATGGTCGTTTCTCATACTGTTTAAGCAGCTACCTTACGGTCACAAGCTTGACGTTTAAGTCCAGGTTCTAAATGAAAGCAAATCCATTCCCTGATGCCTCTCCAGGAGAGTGAAGGAAATTCTAGCATCTTCTAGCTGAACTGCTGGCTGGGGACAGCTCAGAGCTGCCTCCATCCCAGGTTAACATCTAAGCCCCAAGCCAGGCAGCCACCATTCCAGGTGTCCCGGAACACCTACAGCCACTGATAGCCCCCGTGTCCCCACCTCTCCTGTGGCCTCAGCAGCTGGCTATGTGGCTTCCAGCCCCAAGTCACTGGAGGACGCCTGCATCCTACCCATCCTACCCATTTGGTTCCTGGTGGCCCAAACCCCAGGAGGCAAGAGACTGCTGCCCCCTCCCCCCTGTTCTGATAACCCTGACCTTCACGGGGAACCGGGCCTGCTCCACCCCCAGCCTCATCCATTTCCCTGTTGACTTGGGCTCCATCAGAGCTTCCCTTCAGATGAGCTTGAGACGTGCACAGCTCTGTATCCACACACACACACACACACACACACACACACACACACACACACACACTGTCCTGGCCACACTCCTATTAGGACCCCACCCCCATCTTTGACCACCTCCCTTTTCTTCTGAATAATACCTGAGTTGAGCTCGGGGCTTTAACTGACCGCCTAAGTGCTCTAAGAATGTCAAACACATCTTTCAAAAATAGAGCTGACAGTTTTTCTTTCTTTAAAAATATTAGGCCAACCAATGACACTACACAGTTAACATAAAAGGATGACATGGAAGGACTGCTTCTCTGACTTTTTTCTTTCCTGAAACCAATCCAGAATTTGTATACAAAAATCATTCCCACTTTGGCTTTGTACAGCTGTGATCGCTTGTAGTAGTATAATAGGCTGCGTTTTTTTAATCAGGGGAGACAGCGAGGGGTCCAGGGTGGCCTTGGAGGGAAGTGCGCTGGCAGGACGCACGATGCTTTTCCAGCTCCTGCCGTCCTGACCCGCTGCCCACCCTCTTCCCGCTCTTCCCAACCACTGTGCTGTAGCTCCGGGTGGGTCCCTCCAGTGGGTGGTACGAGAGGCCATCAGAAGACAGAAAGAAAGAGGGAGATCTGGGGGTCGGCTGAGTGGCGCGTTGGTTAGGAGTTGGCTTGGGACGCCAGCTCTGAGCAGCAGGGCCCCGGTTCAGATCCCACATGAGGGCCAGTGACGTTGCGCCCTCTACAGCTAAGATGCTGAACAACAGCTCGACCTGGAGCTGGGCTGCCGTGAGTTGCCAGCAATGGCGTAGCCTGCAGTGGGCTGTCGTGAGCTGCCATGAGCTACCGTGAGTGGCTGGCAGCCAGCGTGAGCTGCCAAGAGCTGCAGGAAGAGCACAATGACAATACCAACATGGGCCAGTGAAGCAACATCCTCCACAACTAGACTGAAGAACAAAAGGACAGCAACTTGCCTGTTCCCCTTCCCCGATTTCCCAATGCTGTTCCCTCCCCCAATTCCCCAATAAAATCTTTTAAAAAAAAGAAAGAAAAAGAAAGAGAGATCTGGGGAGTTATTCCCTTGCCTCTTTCTCCGCTAGGGTTGCCAGATAAAACACACACTGTTCAGTTAAATTTGAGTTTCAGATAAACAACGAAAAAATGTTTAGTATAAGTATGCTCCAAATATTCCATGAGACCTATTTATACTATATATATATATATATATATATATATATATATATATATATATATAGCTTATCTGACATGGAAATTTAACTGGACATCTTGTAGTTTTATTTGCTAAATCTGGCAACCCTAAAAGTCTGCAAAATTGCCCAGAAGCTCGGGTATTTCCTTCGACAGAAGAGCACAGCCCCTGTCTGGCGGTCCCTCCACACCGCACCCTCTCTGGGTTCCGGCGCCTCTCTGAGGCCCTGCCATTGCTATTCTGAGGTGCGACACCATTCTTTGCAGCTTTCCGTAAACCCTGCACACCTTTGCAAATGGTCCCTTTGCAGTTCAGTCTCCTCGGATTCCTCAGGTGGCCTGTGCTCTCTGTCTCTTCCCAGGACCATGATTGATCCATTCATCATGAAGCAGGACCGCCTCCACTCTCCCAGCATCACTCTTTTCAAATATTCCATCTCCAGCTCTGATTACAATCTTTAGCACATATTAGGTGTCAGCAAATATTTCTCGAATAAATGAATGAGCAAAACAAAGCTGGAGTCCATACTGATTTTACAACATTCCTTTTCTGGTTATTAAAGACCTCAAAGGTCTACAGCCTGAAGAGATTACATTCTAACCAACAAAGATCTCCAGGATGTGCTGGAGGGAGGGGTAGAGTGAGAAAGGGAGGACCCAGCGACGTGTTGGCAAGACGAGGGAGGTTTCCGTATGTCCAGTTAACCATCGCTGTGGAACGCATTACCCGGACACTTAGCAGCTTAAACACAAGAGCTGAGCGTTGCCTCCCAAGTTCTATAGGCTGGAGGGCTCAGCCGGCCCTTCTTGCTGGAGCTTTCCATGCCGTTGCAGCCAGATGGCCCTGGGCTGGGTCACCTGAAGGATCTCCGCCCACCTGTGTGCCAGCCAGGCCGAAACACCCGGCACAGTTTCTGGCGGGTTGGACATCAGCCCAGCGGCTGCTCCACGTGGCTAGCCCAGGCTTCCTCAGAGCAGGACGGTTTCAAGCTAGTCGGACTTCTTAGGTGGCAACTGGCTTCTCCCACTGCAAGCACCCCCAGAGAGGGAAAGGGGAAGCCCCCAGTTTCTTAAGGTCCAGGCCCAGAAAGTCACATGCCTCCCTCTGCTGTGTGCTATTGGTCTACGGGGTCATAGCCTACCCTGACCAGGAGGGGGACTCAGAGCCCCCTCTCCACGGGCCAAAGACTTCATAGTCATCTTTAATCCTCCATAAAAATATGGCCCAAAACCAGAACTCATAGAAAATGACAACCAATATACAAAGTGCCCCAGAATATTCACCAAGCCCATTAAAAAGTAAGGAAAAGGGGAAAGAACAGGGAAGTTTTATGCCCCTTGTTTGCGAAATTAGATTCAAATTAATTTTCACACTAAGAAGTTTCCAATTATCTATCTGCTGTGCTGACACCAGGATAGCAGTTTAGAAAATGCTGGAAGAAAATGTATTATGAAATAAATAATGCACATTGGTTTAAAAAAAAAAAAAAAAAGAAGAAGTTTGTATGTGGCTCCAGTCACAGGCCGGCCTCAGGGCAGGCAGTGTGTGCAGGACCCCACACTCAGAAAGGCCCAGGTGTGATAAATAATTTGCCTGAGAAGTTTTTAACAAGGGCCCATGTTTCCAATTTTCTGTGGACCCTACAACTGATAGAGTCGGCCCTGTCTCTCGAAGAGAGTAGAAAATGAAAGGAGGTGGCCATCAGAGAACAACTGGGAAGGAGATCGTTAGGGCCTTATCTTCCACAACACGTGGCTAGGTGACACTGCTCCAATCTTGAGACAACCCCTGTCTGATGCGTGGTGGCTCAAGGCATTTATTTGCTCTCCTGACTCCCCTGAAAAAGTGAGTGCAAATGGCCCCTGCCACTGTGGCAAAGCCAGCGATGCCACCAGTCTGCTCGACTAGGTCTCATCTCAGTGCCAAAAAAGCCATGATCACAACTGGAACACAGTCAACAAGGTCATAATAACTTGGCACACTGAGAGATGGTTACTAGCCTTACCATGGTGGTCACATAGTAAGATATATAAACGTCGAATCGCTATGTTGTACCCCTGAAACTAATACAATATTGTATGCCAATTATAGTTTAATAAGGAAAATTTTTAAGATTCAGAGTCAGTCTAGTCTCAGCTTGCCCACGTTAATGAAAACTAGCCAATTCCTAAAAACAAGGAGAAGCCTGCTTAAGGGAGAATAAAAATTGTACCTGGAGAGAAATAGCACCAGTTCCTGACTGAATAGTCCAAATTGAGCCAAATCTTCACAATTAATTAGCATCGATCGGAAACTCCAGTGCGCTACTGATTGAGAACGCTGGAGGAAGCCAGTCAATGTGGTAAGTGGAATTCACAAGAGCTCACGACAGGCCCCTGGTACTCCCCCCAGGGCTATATTCTAGAGCCGCTGGCAGAGAGCTTTCTTGTGAGATGCAGGGACACCCCTGTCCTCAGGTCTGAAGCAGGTTCTGTGGTGGCTCTAAGGGTGCCCGAGAGATGGTCACAGGGACACCAAGGCTTCTTGTTCCCCACACAATTTTATAGAGCACTAATTATGAACACAAAATGGTCTCTAATCATTCTGATAGCTACGCAAGTCACAAAGTGAGAGTCACGCCAGAGCATCTCATGAAAGGCGGACCCAGTGAACGCCCTACCCAGAGAACTCCAGACGCAGGGTGGAGTGTGACCACCTGGATGCTTTATCGGACTGCAGATGGGGGCACCGCACCCAATCTCCAGCATAAATCAGAGCTCCCTGACGGCCCCTCGCTCAGGCCTCAGCCGACGAATTGACAGCCGCACCTGCACTCGTCCCAGACGGAGCGCTTGAAGCCTCGCCTCCTGACCGTCTCACCAGCCCGGCCTGACACCCGACGCTGTGCACCCCAGCACTATAGGGACTCTGGCTGCACACCGGACTCTCTCTCATCCTCCTTTCCTAAGACCCTGTTCCTGGCCTAAGCCGATCGCCTGCAAACCTGTGTGACCCTCTGTGTGAAACCGTCTTCCTCGACTATGGGAGACGATCCTTTGGCTGGAGCCTGGGTGAATGCCCGTGGGAACCCGAGTCAGGAGGACTAGATCCACAGCTTATTCTCATAAAGGCTGACATGTGGAAAGACACACACGTGTGTGAGGCTGCTACTCTGATAGTCGCGTCCCACTCACGACAGCAATGCACGTGGGAGAGCAGGTCCGGCCTAACAGAGGTCCAGTTTCTGAAGACAATTCGGCCTGTTTTATCGACCGAGAACATCCCTTACCAAGGAGGCACACTGGCATTTCTACAGGCTCCTGCAATCACAGGCGAACCCACTCACAGGAAGCCTACAAATTTAGTCCATCTTATCACACAGCCCAGGCGGAAATTCAGGTTGGTTCTCTCTTCGGAAAAGCGGCTTACTGTGCAAACTAATTCTGTCAATAAAATTATGAGTGTTTCACCTACTTAAAAGGCAAGAAATGTTTTCAAACACTTGAGAAATATTATTTCCATATGGATAACCGATAAGCAGACGATGAAATTTTCTGTCTCCTGACTGGGGCAGGACTCTAAAGGATAGAAGGATTGTTATTTTCCTGGTACAACATACTTCACGGGCTTAAAAAGATCTTAAATCACATTTTTTTAGCATAATTTATACTTCAGTTTTTCACTAAAGCATATGGGCCTTCTCCATACGACATGGAACAAAATTCTATCTTCAGTTAGTCTAAAGTTATCCAATGTTTAATCTCAAAAAAAGAAGGAAGGAACGGAGGGAGGGAAGGAAAAGTACGGATAAGCCTACAGATCAACATATTGCTTCAATGTTTCAGTTTTAAAAATTAACATGGCTGTCCCTGTAACTCGTTTGACATCACATGTACTTGCCAGGGGCTAGTTAAGTAAAAATTGATGAGCTAATGATGCTATTGAAACTATGGCTCTCAGCTTGGCCAAGCCGAGAGCCTCTTCACATTATTCTGTTCCTTATTCTGTTCCACTGACTCACACCACAGCCCACTCCAGCTGCCCGTTTACACCCAAAGCCCCGTCAGGAGGGAGCTCAGGGGAGCATGTAAGTGAAGACCACCTGGTGTGTTTGGATTGCCGGCCAGCCAGGTAGCGAAAGCTCTCCATCTCTGATTGATGTGACCACGGGCAATTCACCTGACTTTCTGAGCAACTTTGCCTGGCACGGCCTCCCTACCTACCCTCTACGTCTGCGATGGAATCAAATGGGAGATTATGCATGAGACCAACTGTTCTAAATTCCTCGTCAGCACTAACTCCTAAGGGAACGGCCAGTCAATTCACTGGTTGGACAATATTACCCATTGGCCAGGTTTGTGTGGAAACTCTGATGGTTTAAAGGTCTGGCTTAATAAGCAATTGCAATTTCATTCTTTCCCCATGCGGGTCAATATCTGGAGCAATCTAGTGTATCCAATTGTCCACATCCTCCTTCTGGAACACGATTCCTTAGCGTGCTCAGAGCCGACAGCACCAAGGACATCTTGCTGGCAATATTTGAAAGCTGTATTAGTATTTCATCCACTGTTGTTTTGAATTTATTTTTCTATTTGCTTCAAATATGGAAAAAGAAGGAAAGAAAAGGCCAAGAGACCCCAGGTGGAGAGCAGGGTCATTTGATTTTTTGCCTTGAAAGCTTCACGTGTCTGCGGTATTCATGGCAGCACTCGACACATCAGCACGGAGTTCCAGGCTTCGTGCGGCTCACAGCTTGAGTGCACTAGCAGGAAAGATTTCCCGCTTTCTGGCCTGGAAATCGGGGCATGCCTTAGAGACCAATCGCTTTAGGGAAGCGTCTTTCCCACAGCCAGGGGCAGCCCACAAACATCTGAAACAGCACGTCTCTGATACATGTTGCCACTCAACACTCTAAGTCATCTTTGTGCCTTTTCGAAGAAGCTTAGCGTGGTCCCATAAGTCCCCACCTAAACTCCTACTGAGATGTACGCACAATTGGAAATGAGCTTCACAAGGCCCTCGCCCCAGATGCCTGCACACACAGACTATGGCAAAGCCACGAATGACTCTGTATGGCAGCTGCAGGCTCCTTTTGGTCAGTCCTCAAACTCCGATCTATCACATTCCATGTCTGAAGCAGAACCAAGTGACGTCAACTGCTGTAGGCAGATACATGGCGCCCCTGCAGCTGTCCCAGAACTGCATTTCTTCCTCGTGCCTTTCATCCCGAGCTTCCCGGCACGGGAGCAGGAAGAGCCAGGCAGAGCCTCCTGCCAGAGGAGGCCTTCTCTCTCGGGGTGATGAGCGCGCTCAGTCGCCTTTGGTCCCTGGACCCACCCTCCGCTCCTTCTTACTCCACGCTGAGCTCTACTCTCCCATGTGAGACCTCACTCCACACACTTCCACAAACCAAGGAGCAATGACAGATCAAATGTATCCTGGATAAAACCTGCCCAAGTCCATTCCTACGTATTGAAAGATCATCATGCACCAAGAACAAACACCAAAAGGAAAAATTTCGGTATCTGTTGGGTGATCTGCAGCCAAAAGGGGAGGGAAGGCGTGTAAAGCGTTTGGAGAATAATGAATTTCATTTCTTATTTGAAAAATCATGCTCAGATTAATAGCAGTGTATCTGTCTATAAAACCAGGTCTTTCTCAGTTCATCTCATTCTCCACCTATTTGATAGCAGAAAAATAAAATTACAACGTGTGTGTGTGTGTGTGTGAGTGTGTGAGTGTGCGTGTCTCAAATCGAAACGTAAGATAAACATCTGAGGTTTTGGTTTTATTCAAAACAAGGAGACGAGAGTACCCAGCACATTTAAGCTTATTCATTGTTAGCAATGACTAATCATATCAAGGCAAATGAAATCTCCCCACACCTACTAGAAATTTCTCAAGCCACAGTGTTTCCCAAAAAGGAGGCACACCTATTTAAGTATGATGCCTGGGTGTTTGTTCAGCTATTCATGCCTTAAAGAAGTATAACTGCAGTCAGCCTCTTCGTAGGCTCAGAATAATACCTGCCTTCCGGGAATTTACTTACAGCCTGATTTGGAGCAGATTCTTTTACTAAAATCAGGTGCATCTATGTCCTTCACCTCCACAGACAGACCTTTTTGGAAATAAATGTATCACAGCTCACTAAAGCCAAAAGAAATCCATTCCTGTTTCAGAAATTCAATTTAGCTTGGGTAAGCCTCCAAGCTCTGAAAGCAAGCTCCATCAGAGCTTTATTATTCATAAATCTTTCCTTCAGATTGGAAATCTCCCAGCCGCCACTCTCCTTCCAGTGTTTCTTTTGGCTTTTATATATCAATAAAAATTTTTAACTCTCGGAGCATCAAGATATAGACCAAGATATCCAGCAATAATTACTATCTTGCAAAAAAAAAAAATCTTTCGGTTGTCTCCAAATTGGTAATTGGTGGTGAATAGCATAGATTCAGATGGTTGGTCTGTATCTATAAACATGCTTGAATTTAATTCAGCAGATGAGTTGTAACTGGAGCTGTGAACTATTGTTTCACTCAAGTAGGGCATTATATCAAAAAACAAATGAAGTTCTTGGCCTGAACTAATCAAATAATGAAGTACTTGGTTCACATGGGAATGAAAATCTCTGAACCACCAAGATCCTAATCACTTCATTTTTTAATTAAAAAAATAATAACCTAATATTTCTGAAAAACCTATCTCCATACTGCAGATGAGATGAGGAACACCTGGATTTGCTGGGTTATATATTCAAAGGCTGGCGTCCTGGAAAGTGAAGGGGCATTCTGGATATACACCTGACAATTAAGTTCTGACAATTAAGTTTGCAGACTCATCCTAGAAAAAGTGCTACATACCTCATTGCTGAATATCACTACAGTCACCTTCGAAGTGCTCCCCTTGGGAAGCTATGCACTGATGTCAGGGCCTAGTCCACCCTTCAAAGCAATTTTGGAACTCTTTCTGGAATGACCATCAGAGCTGTCGTCGTATTACCCTTGATGTCCTGAATATCATCAAAATGTTTTCCTTTCAATGTTTCCTTTACCTTTTGGTAAAGAAAGAAGTCATTGGGAGCCAGATCAGGTGAGTAGGAAGGGTGTTCCAGTACAGTTATTTTACAGTTGTTTACTGGCTAAAAACTCCCTCACAGACAGTGCTGTGTGAGGTGGTGCATTGTCGTGATGCAAGAGCCATGAATTGGCAAAAAGCTGAGGTCATCTAATTTTTTCACGCAGCCTTTTCAGCACTTCCAAATAGTAAAGTTGGTCAACTGTTTCTCCAGTTGGTACAAATTCATAATGAATAATCCCTCTGATATCAAAAAAGGTTAGCAATGTCGTTGCAAGAGGTTTGCAAACTTAATTGTCAGAACGTCATACAGTGGTAAGTGTCATATTTCAGGGGCATTCTGGATATGGAGTGAATAAGTGTCATATTTCACATCAGCAAACACCATGGCAACAACAACAGATCCTGGAATTACAAGAATCTAGATTCCCAGCCAATAGCCCTCTTGAGAAAATATTTACTATAACAAAATTCCAACAGAGCCCAAGAATTTAGATCCTTCTGGAGTTTTACTGTATATGACTTGTGTCCTCTGTGATCTAAATTGCAATTTCAAGGCTCTCATAGTTCATTCCCATAGTCTTCAAGTGTTAAATGGAGACCTAAACTAAATTTATAAGATTTTAAATAAAAATACTTTGACTTGTAGATGATTAATGAAATTTGGGATTAATCGACTGCTTACAATTAATTGGCTACTGTCCAAATCTCGTAACATTTTGACATTCTATGCTTCATATTTCTATTTTCATGGGATCCTGCTTTTTGAACACATATAGGCAGCTTCATTTGTATTAGTAGGAAATATACATTAAGATAAAAGATCTCTCTAGATACCTGCGATGACAGAGTAAAATAATTCGAATTTCAATGGAATGTAATATTAGGTTAAAACAAAAATTCCAAGATGATCTTCTCATATTATGAGTTTAAGAATGAAAAATTAAGCAACTTCAATTTTTAGGAAAATGTCTTTTAGACCACTTCTAGAAGTCTTACCCAATCTTTGTTAGGTTGTTACTGATTTTGTCTGTTCTTTTTTAGAATCAGAAGCACAAACTTAATATTATAGTGAAATATCATGTACATATATCACACATGAGCAGTTTTGTCTGAAATTAAAGTACATGTTAATAATTTGAATTTATATAGCACCATTATTCTATAACTATCAAATAAACTCTCATTCTAAATACCCCTTTTTCTTCTCAGAAGAGAATATCCTCTGATATCTAGAATTATATAAAGAAGAGCTGTATCCATAGCATCTTAAATTTTTCCTTTCAGTTAATTTTTATACCTCCAGAAAAGACACACTCAGTTTTTATTAGAATGGCTCAATTTGGAGCTGAAAGAAATTCCATGCCTTGGAATGGCAGAAAGTAATGACTCCCGTTGGTGTAAAGCTCTGAGCATACAGACCTGCTTCAAAGGACTATGGGATGACAAGGTAAAACTGAGTGGCAGAGGCATTGAACGCAAATACCTAACTCTGTCCTGGCCACCACTGTGCCTGATCGTCAGACTCCAGGCTCCCCACACATGACATGGGAGTTACGCTAGAGCAGTTCTCAAAGTGTGAACAAGGAACCCTGGGATGCCTCCCTCCTTTGAGGAAGCGTTCAAGACCAAAATTATTTTTTATAGTACTAAACTTTTTGTTGTTGTTCTTTTGTTTTGTTTTGTATTTTGCTTTTTAAAATCTCATTCTCTCATAAATGCACAGTGGAATTTTCCAGAGGCTACACGGCCTGTGACATTACAACAGGCTGAAAGCAGCAGCAGTTGTCTTTTATTAAGCCAGGCATTAAAGAGATTGGCAAAAATGTGAAACATTGCTATTCTTTCACTAAATATTCTTTTCTGCTTTGGAAAATATAATTGCTTTTCATTTTTCAATGTTACTTATGCTAACATGTCATAGGTCTATCACTGTATTTTTAATGAATGCACAAGTAAAGCTTTCTAGAATTTCTCTGTCTCAATTTCTAATATGGGAACCATCCATAGATACAAACAACATAAACAAAAGTTTCTGGGCATCTTCAAGAATTTTTAAGAACGGGAAGGAGTCGTGAGAGCAAAAGGAATCTGGAGAACCGAGGCAGTAGTGTATCTCTGATAAGACTTTTGACTATACAACTGCATGATTCTAAGGTTGTGGGATTCCATGGAAATGAATACCAAGGAAGAGTTGGATATGAATCTAGGACACAAGAAAATCGGGAAGCTCCTGTGAGGTAGTCCATCCTTCTCCAGCTCACACAGAGGAGACAAGAGGAGCCCTGGGCATCATGAAACGCTTGCAAAAGAACTTATTTCCTTCCCACACTCCCCACCAGCTCTGATCAGGGTATTCTTGGGCACCAAACCCTCTACTTACTGATATAATGACCTTTCACCCCAGGGGTCACCATACTGACCCTACCTAATAGGATGGCCTGAAACAGGTGGGTAAGTCAGCAGGGCACTCATGAGTGCAGTACAGAGGAACATTCTAGGACTTGAGTCTTGCACAGGTCCCAATTCAGACTCACGACAGAGCATCCTAAGTGGCTTTGAGGCCTCCAAGGAATGTTTGCAGCTGGTGCGTGAGATTGGTATCATCCACACTTGAATGGGTAGGCACCAGCATACATCCCATCCAGTGGGAAGCAGGACTAGTTTATCAGCAAAAGGTAAGTTCAATTTATAATTAACAAAAAGTAAGAGCACCCAGAATCTAACCTCCCCAGCACCGTAACTGTAGTCCCGGGTGCTTATGGGGACTTTTCATTATTATAAGTCATCCTCCATCACAACCACTAAAATTGGGGAGCTGGGCTTACACCCAGTTCTGTCTCCTGCAAAGACCACGTTCCTCCAATTCCTGGTTACATCCCAGCTCCTCCACTCCAAGCTTCAGTTTCCCCATCCATAAAATAAGATTATTCCTTCAACTTAAGGCCAATGTGGAGACTGGAGTTGCAGGCTGCAATTGCTCCTGTCTCTGCTACATATTTTTATTTGCTGGTGAATGACCACAGGGATGGTCACTGATCCCGCACCTTGCCTGGGACCAGCACTGTGCTCTGTGTACAGTGATGGCTGAAGCAGATTTTAAAACCTCCTTTAAGGAGTTGAGCGCTTCACAGTTTTCACAGCACTCATCCCATTTGATCTTATTTTATCCTCACAACAACTTGGATGCTTGTCACCAACCCTAATGGAGAAAGCAGAGAACTATATTTGCATTGTAATTACCATGTTGCCCAAAATGAGAGTCCTCCTTTGGGGAGGAAACAGTTCTTATCACACTGCATTTAGCTAGCTCAGTTTTCTTTGTAAAACCGGACCACAGCACTCACTGAGAATTGCTAAACTCCACTCGAAGCCAAAGTGCAGACAGATATAGTAAGCTGACTTTGATGGAAGGCATGACCCACACCTGCAACATGCCCAGGGTGGCAGGTGCGAAAAAAGCAAGCAGCTAACTACTGATGTCATCTTACCATTCTCGCCCGATGTCTTGTCTTTTCCATTGGTTGCCCCAGCACCTTGTCGCTAAAGACATTAAAAAAAGAAAGAAATTGTTACCAGATATATTCCAAATTATTTTTGTCTCTTTTATTGTTTCAAGTATCTCTTGCATTACATCAAGTTCTATGTCACTTAAATTCAGATGGTTAAATCAAGGGACATGCGATGGGAGACTATTGTTGAGGGAACAAATCTTCATCAAAAACATGAGGGGGAACAGCCAGGAGCTTGTGCCAACTGTGAGAAGATTGGAACTGTCACCTCTGTCAACGATGGCCATTACACTGCTATATTCTCATTCCAATCACCATGTCCAACGTCTATTTTTAAATACATTTTAATTAACTAAAAAGATATTATGTTGCTACTCAGCATTTCTCCTGTCATTGAGATATTGTTCTGTCATCATTTATGCCTATCCTGTGCATTTTCACTGTACCAAGTTGACAAGAAGTTGAATATTTTATGGTTAGACTTGAATCTTGGAGCAAGGGTCTCTGGGTGTGAGGTCTGGGGAGCTGTGTGAAATGCATCACATGTGTAGACATATAACAGTGTTTCCTTAAAGCATATGCCACTACTGTCTTTAAATAACATGATGTTCAGAATTATTCTAGTCTATGGAGAGAGGGGTATTATGTCAATCTAATATTCCAGTAATTATCAGAAAATATTCTTTAAGTTGAAAGGATTGAAGAGACTACAAAGTCTCTAACTTTCAGGTGAAGAAATGAAGCCAGATAGGGAGCCGGATTTGTACAAGGTCACGTAGCTAATTGGTGGCACATTCAAGGCTGGATACTGGACTTCCTTATCCATAGGTTAGTTTCTTGCAAGAGTTGTCATTGTTACACAACTATCTGAATGGGACCCTAGAAAGAGAGGCAGAGCACTAGACAAGGAGAAAAAACACAGTAGGTGTCTCCCACTAAGGGATACAGCTGCCCTTAAATTTTAATTTGGGTCCAGAACTTTACCTAAGACAATATCAAAGAAATAATAATTAGTTCCCATTAGAGTTCAATGCTGGCATGAGAAATTCTCAGGTCAACCCTTGAATGCTAAAATCTTGCTTTCAGGTTCTGATTAGTATAAATAAATAGGGTGAACAACAAAGACATTAACAAAGTTAACCATCCCTGTGTACACTTGCTGCCTCGTGCAGACAGATGCTAACCCAGGGGAGGCTAAGTCAAGTCTCAGACTTGTAACCAGCCCCACCACACACAAGCATGTGCACACACCAAATCCCAGTCAATGTGAAGTGCAAATGCCCACCCGGGTCAGGGAGATGCTCGGTCCTGTTCCAAGAGGGGAAAACCACCTCTCTCTAGCAAGAAGTGGAAGGAAAGGCAACACGTTGGAAAGTTAACACAAATATGGGTCCCTTCTTCATACTAAGTTGGAACATCTTCAGTTTTCAGAATTGGTAGGTCTTCCCTATGTTCCCACGGAGGGCGACATTTGCAGTTCTAAGCCAAACATCGATTGTTCTTCAACAAACTCCATGTAGGTCCCCATGTCATGGCATCATTACCTAAAGGACTTAACTTGTAATATACACCATCTTGATTTAAACCACATTACTCATTTCTTAAAGATAGTAGATTCACAAGTGAAAATGCTCCTTTCTTCCTGCCTGTGCTGATTTTGATGTCTCTTCTTTGCAAACATAAAGCTGGTACATTCCCTGCACTCAACGGAAGTTTGACCACCATCATAGAGGGTCAAACAGGTGGTGCAGCAGCTGTAAGCAGCTGAAATACTGCAGGGTTTTAACCCGCCACCCTTCCCTGCATAAGGTATAGATGGCTAATGAAAAAAATCAAATTCCACAAAAACAAAGGACGCTGTTCTAGTTTAATAAAGTCAAATTAAATGGAACACAAGTGCAAAATAGGTGCACACTCAACTCCACTGTCTTTAAGTACCTTAAACATTGACACCTTTCAAATGTCTTGAATACTCATTTCATTTAAAAAAATCACTTTTTAGAAACCTCAGGAAAACCAAGATGAAATGTGCATGGGGGAGAAAAAGGAGTTATTTTTTTCAGGATTTCTAAGACAGGGTTTTTGTGTCAGGTCTCAATAAATGGAAGCAAAAAGAAGCCGATAGGTGTCATAAGGAAATGGGGTCTCAGATCAGAAAGTGATCCTGACAAAAAAAGAACTAGTCATTGGAAGCATCTCCTTTCAGAGGACTTAGGCCTTGTGACATTTTTAAGGCAAGGCTGAGAGCAGTGGGGGAATTATCCAAGAGCTTTCCTGTCCCCAGGCCTACGGCGCTCAACACATATGATTGTTTCATCAAAAGGTGAGGCGGCTGAAATTTCCCTGAATTGGTAAATGAAGACAGTCTAAGTCAGGCTGAGTTCCAGGGGTGATCATAGCCCACCCATGCTGGGGCCAGGCATGCTCCAAGTACCCCAATTCAGACAACAACTCTGATGAGGTAAGTATCGGCCACGTCCTCATCAGCCTCGCTTTACAGACTGTATGCTAAGGCACAGAGAGGAACCTGGTCAAGGTCATGCAACTGGGAAGTGGCAGAGACATAACTCCAATTCAGAGACACTGGCTCCGGAGTCTTCCCTTTGAACCACTGAGCCTAAGCATCTCCCAGTATTACCCCCTCAGCAGGTGGGGGGTAATGAGGCAGGGAGATTCCTGTGTGACGGTCAATGTGACTTCAATAGCACCCACAGACTGAGAGTTTTGAGGACATGATTTATAGAAAGAAGCAGAATCAAACCAACAGTCCAGGGATCAATTGTAGGATTGTTGTGAGGTGCTTTGTTTTGTTTTGTTTTTAAGTTTAAATAACACAAGGACTCATGGCTAGGCTATACTAAAATGGATGGATAGATGGATGGATGGATGGATGGTTGGATGCCATTCTCCAAAGTCCAGAAGGAAAAAGTGCTACCTTCTGCCACCACTTTTTCATGAGGTGATAGAAGTTAGTGCCCTGAGGGAGAAGGCTGCCTTTTCTCGCCACTCACTCTCATCCCCAGGTGAGAAAAGACCCAGCCTCCTCCAGCCATTAGCCCAACCATTTGCTCAGCATCCTGAGCACCTGTGTTGCCTGCTGAACAGAAGTAGCCCCACCTCAAGAACATCATCGACTCTGACTGAGCTAATAAATAAGATGAAGAGTTAAAGGGAAAGAGCATGGTGAGCTGTTCAGGGAAAGGCCCGATAGGAGATTCTAGAGGTCCAAGCCCTTTTCTAGGAGCCTCAGCAATGATCCAATGACACCATGACTGCCACCATTGTGTTATTCAGTTTACATATCAATCCAGCTTAATCTATTAAGGTCCGCAGAGGGCAGGACAAGTTCTGTCTGATCAAATATGCACAGTGACAATTACCAGGTTAAAAGCAGGTGTGTAGCATATACCGTCCACATTATGGAGAAAACCAAACACAACTGTATTGACAGCGTCCTGCACGTGGCATTCAATACCTTCCTACCAGCAGAAATTTGCTTCATTATTTTCAGACTGATCTAGAGAGACAAGTGTCATGGCCACTAAGGACATCAGTGGTTGATACACATGGACTTCTGTTTATTTTTCCTTTGGTGCAGAAGCATGGAGGGTGGGGGTGGGGAAGCAGCATTGAATTCAACACCAGCAAAACCAGAACCAGGAGCTCTCCTCATAATTCTGCTTCCAGGAGAATCTCGCTGTGTTTCCTGCCATCTGCCCCTTGTCGTAGGACTTGGCACAGATGTTCTCATTCAGGTTCTCCACTGGACAACTCCGGCCCCACCCCCACCCTAATGACGTCACATCCCTGAAACACTCCTGTTTGGGATGCTCTGCAGCACTGGTCCCACCCCAGACTCAGCACCTTCTTCCATATTCTCCTAAGTGTCAGAAGGTTAACGGTCCCTTCATTCTTCAGCCGTCTAAAATCAGAGACCCTGCTGCTCAAGCCAGCTCTGCGCCCATCCTCCTTGGGCACACGGCCATTCGCTCTCCAAACATAACAAGACAGCATCTCTGTCATCATTTAAGGGACAGAGAGTCCTGCGTGAGTAAATTTTTCCACTCAATTTACCCTCATGATCTCAAATAAGAAAACTCCTCGGCTCATCAGAGCAGATACATTTTCCTCAAAACGACCCCTTCTATATTATCCCCATTTTTTACAGTCAGGAAATGCTCAGTACTTGTCTAAGGACTCAAGGCAAGAAGTTAAAATTACAGCATTAAAGTGATTTTCTTCTCCGGCACCAGCTGGGGGCTGGCACGTGTGCTGTGGAATGTGCCGTGCAGCTGTCAGGAAACCTGGGGACCGAGACAGACCACTGCAGGAAGGAGAATTCTGAGGGTCCTCAACCCTTAGATGCTCACCAAGCAGCTCACGCCTCAAGTCCTTCCTCGTGGTGTTCACTAACGAGACAGCATTTCAGAATTTAATAAACCCGCAATTAAAAGGAGCCTAAACAAAGAGAGAGTGTGATAGTCCCTGATACTCTAGTATGGGCTGAGTATCTGTAAACAGGCAAGGGTGGTATTAAAAGGTATAATTTTTGAAGTAGTTTTTCCTGACAGTCCCGTTGCAGCGAGGGCTACAGGAAAAGAACAAAGAATTTGTCTTAGCTTGCTTTCCCAGAAAGCAGAGCCTGAGACAAATGTCGTTTGTGCTACAAATGGGGGAGGGGTGCCAGGGAGGAGGGAGGGAGGATGGGAAGAGGGGAGACAGAGGGCTGATGCGAGGATGCATCATCCAGCTGGCATTGCCAGCTGCGCCCAGATGCTGATCCTGTGCCCTCCGAGGCTGTGCCATCTGTGTCTGAGGACAGAGCCCTGTGGGGAGAAGGCAAACGAGTTACCCACCAGCTCCTGCCTCTTGCTGGTCCAAGCCATGTGCCACCAAGCATTACTTCCTAATGCTCCTAGGCTGGGCACGGTCTTGCTCCTGGCATCTGCCTGGGGACAAGGAGGAAGCCCCAGCACAGGAGGTGGAGAGGTGGAGACACGCAGCGTGGGCAGGAGGTGACATGCTGTCTCTTCACACTTGCCTGAAATCTGCAGAGCCCACGCCAAGCGGCCACCCCCAGAGGTCTTCACGAATAGGTCTGGAGTCACACAGGAGAGGTGTCTGACTCAGCACATAAATTTGGCTGGCTCACTCTTTTCATCCAAGTTGCAAAATCATGGACAATCCCTTTACAGAAGATACCCCACTAGTGGAACAGGCCATGCCAACTTTCCGGTAAGGAACTGGCTCTGGGTCCATTTCTCCCTGTACTTTGAGCTGAGAGTGGACATGCGGGCACATCTGACCACTTCCACACGGTAACGCTGTATGCACATCAGTAATTCCTAGGTCTCAGCAGTGTCGGCGTGAACAGAAAGCATGCTGTTGTCCTGACCGTCACCAACAGACTCAGAAACAACCTGACTATGTTCGTCGCAAAGCCTAGGCTTCCTTTAAAAATGATTGACTGGACTACTACTCGGCCCACTCACTATTCCTCAATGTGAGATCTATTACAAAACCTTCTTGGAGCAGTCACCATTGGGTGAGGCATAAGGGGGCACCAAGAAACTCATTAATCGAGACAAATACTACATGGGATCACTTATATGTAGAATCTGTTTAAACAGAGTAGAATGGTGGTTGTCAGGGATGAGGGGTGGAGGACGGGACATGCTTTCAGTTATAAGATGAGCAAGGCCAGAGGCTGTAGTGTGGAACATGATGACTATAGTTGGTTATGTGTGTTGAATGATTGAAATGTGCTAAGAGAGCAGAATTTAAAGAATTTTTCACAATGTACGTCTAGCAAATCATCACGCCATGCACTTTAAGTATGTTACAAGTTTTTATTTGTCAGTAAAGCTAAACAATAATAATATTGCAATGCAATATTTTAGAAAATAGGAGGTACTGAAAAACACCACGATCAACAAATATCAACATCAGACATACACACAGGATCCATCAATATTAGTGACATTTCCTTTTGCCTCCACCAGGCACTGGTCACACGTAAGTAAAAGAGCCAACCAGAGTAAGTAAAAGATTCAAGAAGGCAAGTGATTTCAAGGCTTTCGAAAATTACTCTAATCCCGTCTTCGAAATCTTTTCGTTTGCAAGCTCTTTCATGGGCCATGGCTGTAGGCTATGTATTCGTACTGTCACTTTGAGGGTTTTTAGTACATGATTTCTAGACTACAGCAGTGAAGGGCCCCATCGCTCATACTTTGCTACTGCATAAAATTGGGCGTGTCAGTCATGTGTCGTATGTGAAACTGAATTACCAAAGCCTGCTTCCTCATTCATGCACTCCCAGCAGAGTATGTCTACCTGGAAAATCAGCCAGTAAGCACTACTTCATCTTTAGGATGAAACACAAGTTCCTATTAAAAGATATTTATTGTATTTTTATTCCAGAAGTTTGAAGAGAACGAAATGTGAAATGGATTCCAGCAGGTTAAATTTGGGGTACAGATGATATTCCGAGATTATTTTCTGAATCTACACTGACAGCACTTAAGTGGATAAATCTATTCCTGTTGAGAATTTAGCTTGATATTTAATTTGAGGATATATGACTTGACTAGAATGCCAACCCTTCGAAAGCCCCTCAGGGTTCGGGGAAAAACAGCCTTTTGAAGCAGGAAGGCCCCAAGTCATCCCCAGGGTCCCACCCGCTCCCTGCCCTTTCTTCTCCCATCTCCCCAAGAGACTAACTCATTTTGCCACCAAATATTGGAAAGAGCTCTATGCACCCACTTGCTTTGACAACACTAGAGAAAAGATGACAACCGTCATGAAGCCAGGCCCCACAAAGGGACAAAGGACAAAGGGACCCCACGGAATCCTTTGGCTCACAGAGGCATTTTTTTTCAGCCCGTTATCAAGCCATCAGGAAGAAGTGAAATGGGCTCCACATAGTTCTGGGGTCCGCTTTTCAGTGCTACAGCGCAAGGAAAACTGTCTAGTGAGAGGACTTTGGTCCCTCCCAGGCTAAGAAATAGAAGATGCTTTTGAAAATCAGATTGTCAAAACTAGGTACAATCACCAATGTGCAAAACCATCAGCAATGAAGTTCACGGGTTCAGTGTCAGAGGCCCCGACCCAACCCAGGGGTATGTGTGTGGAGGCCGGGGGACATGGGGGGTAACTCATGCCTGAACTGTTTGCTTTCCCATGAGCCAAGAACTCGGTTGGGCTCCGAGGGTCCTCAGGAGAAAGTCACAGTCTCTGACTGGCTCACAACCTGGAGGGACAGAGACTAAACCAACCATCTCAATACTGTAGGTAAGAGCTTTACCCAAGATGGCCAAGATCAGGGCCATGAGCAAGGGGCCCCCAACTCATACTGGTGTGGGTGTGGGTCAAGAGGTCTTCCACATCTTGAGAAAGGGGTGTGTGTGACATTGCCAGCTGGTCCCTAGGGAAATCCCCTATCGGAGCCCCTGCTCCCTCCTTCCGAGAACAGATCATAACCTCTGGCTCCTACTGGCCACATGTAGGGACCCGGCACCTAGTAGATGCACTCTCCCACCTGTCCATCTGCGACAGTCTTTTCCAGAAGAGGCATTATTGGGTGGAATCGAGCGGACAGCATCTCTGTGCCGAGAGAAGGGAAAGGACTTGTTTCAACGTACTTTTTAGCATTTTGCCCTCTGTTCCCAATCTCTGGCTTCTGTGAGTTACAGAGATTTCGCAAAGAAGGAGAGAAAAATCTACCTCATGCTCACGGTGGCTTAGATGCTCTTGTTAGCAAGTGCTACTTAATGCCTCCTATCCCCTGGAGATACATTTTTTTCTTAAGTAATTTTCCTCCATAGCGCTGTCTTCCTTTCGTGCTGTTGCATCCTGATACTCACATTTCTGATGGTTTCAGTGTTTCTAGCACCCCTGAAATGGAAGCTTCGTGACAAGTAGTGCCTCAGATGGCTCATAAATAAGAGGAAAAACACAAAGCTGCACGTCATTGGTGTAGACTGGTTCGGATGTTGCAAATTCTTTGAAAAATTAATACCTCACACAGGAGAGGCAACAAGATGGAGACCCAAGCCCAGAAATCTCTTTCCATCCTTCCAAGCTTTTGTTCTGTGCTTTCTTTGGATCACCATGTTTATAAAGAAACAAGAAGGTGTGTTTTTATGGTTTTATATTTAATGTTTTATTGACGAAGGATTACGAGTCTTAGATGAAGTATCAGCCTTGAAATGAACAGAAGAGTGAAACCACGACAACTACACAGGGAAAAGGGATAAGCAGCCAGGTGAGCCAGCAGGCCGCTGGTGGTCGCTTGGGCTCCTGTAATCAAGCTAATGGCTTCCAAGGAACATGAAAGCACGGCGCTAAAGGCCTCTTCCAAATCAGAGTCCCTGAATTTTTCTGAAGAGGAGACATTTATGCCAACATTTTCTGATAAGGACAAAATAGATTTAATTTCTTGCCTCTCCTATTTTTAAATCATCTGTAATTCTCCTGGTAACATTCTGAAAATTGAGCATTAAAAACTCCACTAATTTAATCCCTAAGGTGTAGAAACCGATGTCAAAAGAGAGCTTCAGCGAGAAGGGTTTTCTTTTTTTAAAAAGTTGGTTTAAAAAAAATGATGGCTTCAATTACAAGTGCCTTAACCTTCATAATTCTTCCTAATTCTTCCTCTGGGCTGGCTTTCACCATCGAAAGTCCCAAAAGCTGGAATTCTGCCTCAGATACTATATTCTGCTCCCAGCATTTTTATCCTGACCTTTATGGTCATAGAAATAATTAGCACCATTGCAGTAGTGGGAGACCATTTATAAAGGGACCCTCCTTTTTAGGGATTCGTGTACTGTCTTCTCAAGATTCAATTTATACTTTCTCCTACAGCCATATTTTTTCAATTAGTATTTTCTACCCTTAAAAAAGCCTTTTTGTGCCAACTTTCTTTTTAAATAACACTGTTTTCTGCTTATAAAAGGAGGATATGGTCATTATGAAAATTGGGGGAATATAAATGCACCAGGGGGAAAGCACAAAACTGCACATCATCCAACCAGTCAGAGTCTATCCTTGGTCACAGTCCATGGGGGGCAGAGCGAAGCGTTGCAGAGAGGACCGTGTCGGCACTGGGGCTCGTCCCTGGCTGCAGGGTGGCTCCCAGAGCCTCGGAGCCTCGCCATAACCCTCACTCCCAGACGTGGATGGGCTGGTGGTGAAGTTGAGCATCAGTTTAAAGAGCAAGACAGAAACCCATTTAAAAACTGGCCCGGAGGCTGCTGTACAGAAGCGAACACTCCCCTGTGCTTGAAATGCCCCCTCTGCTATTTGGGACCTTGGAGGGACCTACACGAACCAAGAGCTGGAACCGCCAGCATGTTCTTGGTCATTTTCTTACACTTCCAATACTTCAGCTATTAGCACCTTTCGGAAATTGCTGCAATGTGTGATTTGATTTATTTGAAAGCCTATGTGATCGTGCTATTGTCAAGACAGTGTAAATACCTTGCATCATGGATGGGGCTCCTTTTTTATTTACAGTGTGATGGCGAAGGATGTAGGTTCTGGCACTGTGTGTGGAGAGAGGGGGACTGACTCTAAAGAGATGCAAAACAACACTGAAAATAACTGTTGGGGGTGATAGAACAGTCCATAGCTCAAATGTGAGACCTCAAATGTTTCTACACTCATTGGCTATCCAACCAAAAGAGGTAACTTTTACTATATTTAAATTACACCTTAATAAACCTGACAAGAAAAGTGAAGAATGTCTGGAATCAGACTGTCCAGGCTCTCCCAGCCCTGTCCCTTAGCAGCTGTGTGACCCCATGCAGGTCACTTAACTTCTCTAAGCCTCAGTTTCTGCTTCTATACAATGGGGATAACCATACACCTGCCTCCTCAGGTTGTGAGAATTAAATGAGATTAAAAACAGTCACGTTGCATGGACCTGGTCACTAAAAGGAACCTGACTGCAAAGTAATGATAAAAGAGGTTTAGAAAGAGTCCTGCCCTTTTCTTTTCCATGGTTTTTTACTTGCATCCAGTTAAGTAGGTAATGAAAGGCCATCGGGCTCGGCCGTGTGCAGACCAGGAGGAGACCGGCTCTCTCATGTGGCCGAATGACACTGACCACGTAGTGGTGCTCCTCGCATCGTGGCTGCTTCGTCTGCTCAGTCTCTTCTTCATAAGGATTCACTTCAATTAAGTTAAACATGAATCTCACGTGGCTGTTGTGGGAATCCAAAGAGAGAAGTCCTAGCATTTGCCATCATTTTTTGCATACAGTAGGCAGCCTCGAACCGTTTGTTACTTATTTCAGTCAAAGTTTCCTGGGCCTCTGATCCTGGCATGGATAGGTGTTTATGTATTTGGTACGAATTACAGCTCATGTTTTTTCTAGACCGAAGGCAGATGTGGAAGGGAGCTGGGAGAATTCCGCGGCCCTGGTACAACATGGGAGTGTCTAATCCAATCGACAGACTCTCGCAAGTCTGAGGTTGAACAAAAGGATGATGAATCAATATACAGCCACCTCCATTCATCCCAGCTGTAGCTGAACACACCTGCCCTCAGCTGTCTTTGGGAGCCCCATGGATCTATCTGTAAGGTGCTAGAATGATCCATGAACGTGGATGTCATCATCCACTTTCCACAGCTGAACTGCATGCAAAGAAATGCTTCTCCATCCACCTCACTTCCTTTTTTGTCCTTCCTTAGATTAGCCTCAGAATAAAGGTTGTTTGGTGTAAAGGCCAGATGCATTCTAGACCAGCTGCTATGATTAAGAAGACAATCATAGGCTCTTAGGCAAAGACACAGATAGCCAATGTTTATTATTTATCTCATGGTGTTCACGAAAGATACCAGGTTCAACAGGCCGGAAAAGGACAGATGAGATTAGCTTTCTCTCTCCGTCCCTAGATATGGCTGACCAGCCAAATGCCAAGAGAAAGAAAGGAGGTGAAAACTGTTAATAAAAGATCAGTGTAAAGGCAGAAGCTGACTATGCCGAGGACCTAGCTCATTTAAGGACAAACCTGCCTTGTGTAGATGGTGAGGGGAGAAACCAAAGGTACGGCCAGTTTTCCAGAATTAAATGAAACCTACACTGTGTCACTGTGGAAACACCCAGCCTGCCTGTTCCTGCTAGAATCATGTGGTTTGGGAGGAACTTTTACATTTCAAAAGCCAAAGAAGCCGACATAAGAAAATCCATGCTTGATTTCCCCAGATGACAGAAACTGGCCACAGAGAAAAACACCTCTTTGCTTTGCTTTCAGCAGTAACACCGGCCTTCCATTCCTCCATCCCTTCCCCAATACAGCTCATAAAATGCAGTGCTGGGTATGATCAAACAAAAGCCAAACGGTGGCCAAGGACCAGAGAGTGAAGAGGTCCCCATGGCCGGGAGAACCTTACCCTGCCATCCGTCCTGGACACGGGATGCTCACTAACCATGGTCACATGGCTCTACCATGGTTGAACCAGGCGTGATCCATGCACTCAACTTCCTGACCAAGGGAACAAAATGGAATGCAGGAAAAGAAGGCACACAACCCAAACCACTGTGAGCCAAGAGAAGCCCGCGTTTAGTGCTGCATGAACAATGATGCCTCCAGTTTTGGCAAAGGTGTGTTCCTGTCTTTGTACCCAGGCACCAGGCTGTCTCTGCAAAGGCAGGCAGCTATGTTCTCCTAATAACAAGAGCCTACCCTTTCTATTAATATAGCAACAAGCCTATGACAACTATTCCAATTGGATTGACACCAAACTAGAGACACAGAGAGGTTTAGCATCAAGTTCAAGGACATGGAGCTGCTAAGTGGAGGGGCTGGAGTTTGAACCCGGGCAGATTGTCTTGGGAGTCCACACACTTGCCTGTCTAGAGGGAAAAACACTGGCTTGGAAGATGGATAGACTTGACTTTGATGACCCCCCTCTGCCACCAATAGCACAGACTTTTTATGCCTCAGGCCCTCTGCTGGCACAGTGGACACCATGCTTCCTGAGCCTCTTCCTTGGGGAATCCATGACATCACACAAAATTCTGTGGGTGGAAATGCATGGGCCATTACAGACAAAAAAATGGGGTGAACACACTTCACCCCGCTCTGCCATCACACCTGCAGGTGTGTTTCCTGCACCTGTGAGAACAGGGCTCCAGGGTGGTGCAGGCTACTCTCGCCTGGTAATTCCCTCTGCCCCGGGGTCCCAATTTATTTTTCGCACCTTTAACTAGCTCTGTGGGCTCTTCTCCTTACAGTCGTCCTGTGACAGCTAAAGCTCGGTCCTCATGCGATGACTTCTTGTGATAAAGCACAGATGTTGACTTGGCACCGTGTGCTTCCCAACGTGCTTCTCCAGAGAGGATGTTCCGAGGTTTCAGAAGCTAGAGACTTTCTTTTTTGGTAATAAAGAAGCAGCCAGGTTTTCTTCCCCCACTCAACTTAAACAAAAATAGCTTCAGGACCTGGGAGAAGCCTGAGGTTGTGTGCTTTTGGAAGAAAGGGGAATGCTTTGTCCTAAATCAGCTGTCACAGCTCAAGAAGTGAATAAAGACACAGATTAGAAGACGGATAAAAGCTATATGGACGATCTGATCAGCTGCTCCCTGGGGAGGTGAAAATTCTAGCAACCTCTCCATTAAAACAAAATGCACACATCCCACCACCACCACCACCACCACCTACCAACTCGGTCTCACAACTGTGCCTCCTTCATAATGGATATTTGCTCCACATTTTATTTCCAAATCCCTCTGAAACCTAGAACAACATAATTTGCTAGAAAACAACTCCTGTCATAATTTAGTTAAAGGATGCCTTCTGGGGACAGGGCTGTTGCAAACGGCCAAAGCTCACACCAAGCGCTTCCTATCTGCACGTACTGACCCTTATTACAATAAGAGATCTTTGCTTCCCAAGAACACAAAAGTTTCTTTAATGGAACAAGCCTGATACATCTGCCCTCTGAGTCCCCTGATATCGCACACTCACAGAGAGAAGGTGAGGACAGAAGGTTTCTCTGTGGGACAGCTCTCAGGACAAAACAGGCCCCGGAGCGCTCATCTGGCTAAACAACCAACATTCAGTAATGTCGTTTGGGGTCAGAATTGGGGGAGTTTTTCCCATGGGGCTCATAGTTTAGCATGTATGTGGTCTTTTAAAAAGATCTACTTTCGAAGTTTTGTTGAATCAATTGTATTACTCCATCCTCACGGAGAGTCAGCCAGCATCACCTGGCTTCTTGTTCAAGCATGCGGCTTGGTGGGCTTCTGCAGAGCCAGCCTGAAAACTCCATCTGACTGGGGGAGAGACCCCCAAACTGCCTGCCTCTGTGAACAGGCATGGGTCATTCCAAAAGCCTCCCCTTGGGAAGGGGAATAAAACACATCAAAAGCTCCAGACATTGCAAAGGGATAATGGAATTATGTTTCATCAGCTCTCTCTATAGGCTACATATATCTTTTTTTTTTTCACTGAAAAGCAATCAGACAACTCCTGCCCTTCCCCAGGTACTCGGAAGGAAGGCCAGCCTCAAGGCCGCATAACTCCTGCAGTCATACAGCGTCTCCGGCTTAGAAAGGCCCCAGGCTTGGTTTAACGCTCTGCCTTTTTAATGCACTGTCTTGAAATTCTTAATAATGTTGACCATGGAACCCAATACCTGTTTTTCACTGGGGCCCACAAATTGTGTTGCTGGTGCTGTCCCCACCGCCCAATCGCAGGCTCACTCAGATCTCCCAGCCCTGTCTGAGCTACCGTCGCCTCAGAAGAGGTTTGTTCCTGAGGTGGATGGAGCAAAGGATTACAGAACAGCGGCTTGCTTTTAAATTGCCTCATTTCTGAGGAGATCTGCCTGACTCTCCCGTTTAAGTCCCGCTTCCTTGTCACAATACTAAGAGGACAGAGAAGTAAAAGCAGGGTCCCCTCAGGGCACAGCTTGTAGCTCTAAAGTTACATTACTCTGCATTTATATTTTTGTCATGTGTGAATTCAAAATCCTCATCCAAAATTCAACTGTGGGGGAGCTCTCACCTGAATTTCAGCCAAATCTGGCTCTCCGTAAGAACTCAGCAAAAAAATGATGACAGGGAAATTCACAAAGTAGTGCCCCCCAAAATGAAACAAATCTGCTTTGAAGATGGGAAAGGTTAAATCTAGATGAAAAAAATAACAGTGAACTTGCAGGAGGTATTTGGTGGAAGTACTTGACAAATGGCTACATCTATTTTAAGACGTTGTCTTCAAGAAGAGGTAAAATAGCCCACATTTCTGAGGTATAGAACTTTGCCAGAAATAATATTTGCGACGTGGCACTGTGTTATCTCGATATTTTGACAGGACTTGTGCATATACGAGAAGAGAGCTATAAATATAGGATGATCCCATGCTTTGAACAAGGTCCAAGGAGAAGGAAATGATGACAACGGTTAAGAAGCCACCAGGGACTTGGAGCTACAAAGTGTGCAGTGATATCCTGCCACGGACAAACACTAACGCTCACACAGGGGTAGATTACGGGCATATCTAAATTCATTCAGGCATGCTCACAATCAGAACAAGGAATTTCCAAGATACAACAACATGCACAATTCCAAAAATCTCATTGACTGTCCTCATGGAATCTGCTTGTAATGTGCTGAATAGATTTTTTTTTTCACTTAACACTTTTAAAGGAAAAAGTCAATAGAACCCCAATATCCATTGATGAGCATGGGAAATGCCCTACATGTTTAAAGCAATTTAGATCACCAGGTAGGAGTTAGAAATCAACTATAGTGTCATAATAGACATGTAGCCATTCACTGGACTTGAGGATTGCTAAATTCTCCTGCGGTCCTAAAATTTGTGGCTTTTAAGACTAGCCATTATCTATGGTGGTTATTCTTCAAGCAATATGTACTGAGCCCCTCATTTTATAAGCATGGACTCCACTGGGAAGGGTTCCCTAATCACATCCTTCTTCCGGCTCCCTGGCCCACCCAGTGACATTAACCCAGGCCTCCCTGACAGTGGTTTACACCGTGAATGGAGCTGTCCTCCGTATGGACCCTGTAGCCCATAATTTTACGTGATTCTGTGTTCCCCACTACCCTCTGAGGTCTTTGAGGGGTAATGTCTTATTTGTTCACCCAGACCAGGGGTCAGCAAACTGCGGCTCGCGAGCCACATGCGGTTCTTTGGGTACATTCCGTCTCAAAAGGTTTGCCGACCCCTGGAAGAGCCAATCCTGTCCCTCCCAAGAATTTAAAAATTATTCGAGAGCCATAAATATATTTTTACATAATCACCATTATGTGAATAATATCCTTTAAAAATTTTATAAATGAAACTATGATAGCTTTATTTTTGTTTTCAATTTGACTTCAGAGCCACATGTACGTACCCAAAGAGCCGCATGTGGCTCCCAAGCCGCAGTTTGCTGACCCCTGACGGCTCTTCCATCTCAAAAGTTTGCCGACCCCTGACCCAGAACAATGTCCAACACATAATGGTTTCTCCGTCAATGTGCGTTCAATGGTATGTGCTGGGGACATGAAAAGGTATAGAAGACTCAGCCCCTGTCCTTTCAAGTTCCATAATCTAGGAGGCAGAAAGGAACATGACTGACAAAATAAGTGATTACTGATTATACACTCAATGGTTTTGACTACAGAAAGGGCAATTGTTTCTTAAGAGTTTTATTTGGGGGGTTCAGAATGCTCTTTCTTATTTAAATAGAGCCATGGACGGTACAGCAAGGAATGAAGGTGAAGGTGACTGGTGTAAACTCAAAGTCATGGAAACTCTGCCAAGCAAGGTGGAAGAGAACCTTGTCAACAGACACCTTCATGAGGGTGTTCACAGGAGCCATTCCACTGACATTCACCATTGTCCCCACGTGGGATTGGGTGGGAGCGGGAGGAGCTCAGAATGGAAACCTAAATCTCTAGAAATAAACTAGAAGACCTGGTGAAGGAAAGAATGACCTTGTCAAGTTTTCTGTCGTCATTCTTTTTTTACTGGAGACTAATAAAAAAAAATCCAACAATATTATTTTTAATATATTTCATGACCAAGTCTTAAATAAAATTGAGACAAGTGTAAAAAAAATGGGCTTTATACAAGATATGACAGGAAATGAGAAATTTAATAGGATAGGAAATGTGTACGTGAAACCTAGACTCACTTTTCCTCAAGAAGCTCTGTGATTTTGAACAAGATCAGCCTTGGGCACTCGGTTCCCTATTTCAAAATGACAACTTTGAATAAAAAGACAACTCTGGCCTGCTTTAATTCTCTGCGTTCTGAGTAGGACCATAGAAACGACAGTCTTTCTCTAGGTCAATGGTCTTTAGGCAGGCTGACTGCACCCCAGGGAGCGGCAGTGCCACCATGTTCAAATGCACAGTCTGTGCACAGCACAACCCCAGGGGGTGCCATTGACACAGGCTACAGTGTGAATGGCACCTCTGGGGTTGTAAGCTGCTTAATTCTCACAACTGTGCATGGTAAAGAGAGCTTCAGAATTTCTATTTATATCTGTTTAGGATCTGAGATCAATAAGAAAGAAATTCGTTTTTATCAGCAGCTAATTGGGTTGATCCTGACATCGTCACTTGGTAGGTAGGAAATGGTGGGAGTCTCACGGCTGAAGATCACCAGGATGCCCTGCTCTCAGAATATCACGGAGTGCTGCATTGCAGTCCCTTGTGCTCCCGTAAGAGGATTTACAGATTGTGCAGTCTACCTTTAGCTACACTAATCTCCCACAGTAGGTAGGTAGCTTCAAACAATTCCTACGTGGTCACACACTACAGCGTGAATAAACCTTGAGGACATTTTGCTAAGTGAAGTTAGCCAATCACAAAAAGACAAATACTGTATAATTCCACTTAAATGAGGTAATTAGAATGGTTAAATTCATAAAAATACCAAGTAGAATGGTGGTTACCAGGGGACAGAGGGGGAGACAGAAGGGGAGTTGTTGTTCAATGGGTACAGTTTTATTTTTTCAAGATGAAAAAGTTACACAGATCTGTTTCACAATAATGTAAATACACTTAAACACTACTGAATCTGACACTTAAAAATGTGTAAGATGACAAATTTTATGGTATGTGTTTTTTTTAATCACAATAATTTAAAACAAAAGCAAAAAAAGAAAACCTGCATAAAATTTTCACAGACTCAAAACAATACTGCCAGCAAAAGAAACGATGGAAGTGCTAACTCACCCTTCAACTGTTAGAATGTCTGCCTGAGAGCCAACGGGAACTTAAAAACCAGTCATCAAGTTAGGCTCAAAAGAAATGCAATTACCAAGACTATTTGAATTCTGGATTTCCATGCTTTTCCATTAACAACTAACTTTCACAAGTTTATATTGTGCCCTGAAGTTTTGGCAAGGGTAATTTAAGCCATTATAATTAACAAGATATCTAAAATTACAGTTTATCTCATCACTCTTTTTTTATTCCTTTTTTTGTATGTTCCATAGCTATGCTTAATATATGAGTACATTAGCACTTATACATAATTTAAAAATAAATTTTAAAAAATGGATTGTGCATACATGCTCAAAAAAATTTAATATTTCTTTCTGTGTGTTTTATAAATTACACTTAATATATTGCACACTAACACTTATACATAATTCTAAAATAAATTTTAAAAAATTTATTGTGCAGAAATGCTCAAAAGCTTTTCCTGAGAGGATATACTGCCTAACACTTTGGAGACCATTATTCTAGAGGATTTATACACAAGGTGATTGTGGAAACCATTCCGTTGCTCGGCTGTGGATCTGTGAGAGGATGGATAAGATAGTTCCCAAAAAGCTGATAAGCTTTGAATGTCAGTTTTTAAATACTCATTGATGGTTATTGTTAGAACAATGACAGCTAATTATGGGAAAGTCAAAAAAGGATATGAGGTAGTGATGGTCTCTTTGGGGAGAGGACAGAATCATGTCACATCACCTTGAACCACTTGGGGAGAAGGTGTTCCTGTAGCAGAATGATTTAAACTTTTGCTTGTGTCTAACTCATCTACAATTCTTTGAAATGCATGAAGAGAGATGATTTTGAAAGGAAGGCTCAACACCCTCGCTCATCTGGATGTGGGCAGGTTTGTGTCAACACTAGTGTCTACAGGTGACTTCTCACCCCCCAGAGATAAAGAGACTGGTACCCTGGATGTTGCAGCAGGGTTGCTCTCAGGCTCACAATGGGGTCAATTCATGGCATCGGGGGCTTCTCTGCACACCAAACAGGTGTGGAGAAATGTGAAAAAGAAAAGCCCAGGTGTAATTAGCCATTTGCTAGGCTCAAGAAAAAAAGTGATGTTTTTCTAACAACCCTAATGAAACAGTGGATATTAGTTAATAAGGAAATTATGTACATAAGAATCTTTTTTGTTTTAAAGATTTTTTTTAATTGGGGAATTGGAGGAAGGGGAACAGACAAGTTGCTGTTGTTTTGTTCTTCCGTCTAGTTGTGGAGGACTTTGCTTCACTGGCCCAAGTTGGCACCATCATTGCGCTCTTCCCAGGCAAGGCAGATCAGTCGCCGGCTTCTGGACGGCCGCTCACGCTGGCTGCTGGCTACACACGGTAGCCCATGGCAACCCACTGCAGCAGGGGCTGCAGCCTACGCCGTCGCCAGCGACTCACGGCAGCCCAGCTCCAGGTTGAGCTGTTGTTCAGCATCTTAGCTGTAGAGGGCAGTGTCACTGGCCCTCACATGTGGGATCTGAACCGGGGCCCTCTGGCATCCCAAGCCAGCTCTTAACCAATGCGCCACTTGGCCAGAATCTTAAATTTTAAAACAGGTATAAGTTTTTCATTCGTTTTTAAATAGTGGAACTTAGCCTTGTGATGGACAGAAAAGTGTATTGACTAAAATGAAAATCTTGGGGCAAAGGGAGAATATTTTTTCTTATTATATTTTTACTCTCTTATTTGGCTAAGAGAGATGATGGTGAAAATGGTCAAGGGGTCCTGTTTGTAGGTATTGTATCAAAAGAAAATAGTCGCTTGGTTAGAATGTTGGCCCAGGCGCAGGTGTGGTGTCATGGGGACCGGTGACCCTGCTTTTGTCATGACCCTTCACAGTAGTTTGGGATTGTAATACCAGGAAAAGCATAATCTCAAGCCAGCCCAGGTATAAACGTATCTATCAAATTGTCACAAACGAGGATTTTAAAACTAACATTCAGAAGATATTCCAGACTCCTGGGTAAAGGGCTGAAATATGGAAGACCTGAGATATTTCAGTCTTGGCAAAGTCCACAACTGCCCTCACACTGAGGGCAGAAACCTTCCAGAGAAAAGCACTCCCCTGCCCTCCAACCTATTATAGTTCCACTGAGGGATGAAAATGTCTCATTTGAATAGTTCTAACAATTTACACTTTTTGGCTTCTTTCCTCTTAGATGTTCTGCAGGGGAGTTTTCAATTTGTGGATGATTACCTGCCTGCTTTATGATTCTAATTTGTCTTCCTTTTATTTATAAGGTGGCAGTTTAAGAGTAAAATAATAAAAGAATGGCACTTAGTGGGTGATTGATTTTTCTGGCAAAGTTATAAATATGGCCAAGCATTTCCCTTTCAGAAACGAAATGAGAAGTAATTCTGTGAGATTCTGAAGCATAAATTTAGGACTATTTGCAAGGCTCAAACAATATTCTTGCAGATAGATGCCTGGAATATATAACTTACACTGAATTTCATGTAAAGCAGCCCAAAAATGAATGCTGGATTTATAGGCTTGGGCCATTGATGGGTGTGGCAAGCTTGCTTGCCTTATGGCACAAAACAGTGACCTATAGTGCATTCACATAGCCATGCCCCAACGGCACCTGTGCCAAATCAAATGGAAACTACTTCTCTACTCATACGTACGCGTAGACCTCACTTCATTCTGGTGCCTGGGAGAAGAATGGTAAATAGCTTACACCTGGGGATAGTAGGAAAGTGGAGACAGACCCCATAAAGGGGGCGGGGGGCGGGCATGGAGGCAAAATTCAGTGTCTAACTTCCCAGGAGAACAAATGCAAATCGATCTATCTCTTTCTTTCTTTTTTTTTTTTTAAAGATTTTATTGGGGAATTGGGGGAGGTGAACAGTGCTGGGGAATCGGGGAAAGGGGAACAGACAAGTTGCTGTCCTTTTGTTCTTCAGTCTAGTTGTGGAGGACGTTGCTTCACTGGCCCAAGTTGGCACCACCATTGCGCTCTTCTCTGGCGAGGCAGATCAGTCGCCGGCTTCTGGACGGCCGCTCACGGCGGCTGCTGGCCACTCACTGCAGCTGCTGGCTACACACACACGGTAGCCCATGGCAACCTACTGCAGCAGAGGCTGCAGCCTATGCCGTCGCCGTGGACTCACGGCAGCCCAGCTCCAGGTTGAGCTGTTGTTCAGCATCTTAGCTGTGGAGGGCAGTGTCACTGGCCCTCATATGTGGGATCCGAACCGGGGCCCTCTGGCGTCCCGAGCCAGCTCTTAACCAACGCGCCACTCGGCCGGCTCTCTTCTTCTTCTTCTTCTTTTTTTTTTTTTTAGCTATGAATATTCACCTATTCCCATTTCAAATATAAATTAATTCAAAATATTTAAATATGCAACTGTAATTAAAATATTTGTTTAAACTAACATGGAGGATTCATTCTGAACCATGAATTCTACCAGTTAAATGTGCCATTTGCTTTCGGTCGGCTCGGTAGCTCCTGCCTTCCGCCGCGTGCCAGAATCTGCAGGTTAGCTGCGTGGCTCGGCACAAGGAGCTCTCTTCCTAAAGACCTGCTGCCCCTCTTTCGGAGCCCCTCGCTAAGCACAGTCAAATCGGTTTTCTATTTCAACACAGCAGACTGTTTTCCAAGGCATTCATGGGCTCCGCCTGTCTCGTTACACTCCCTTCTGTTTGAATTTCATAGAACTTATCTGAAGTGAAGGGGTCTCAAAGGAGGCCGCCCTGAACTACAGGATATTAGCATTCTCCCTCCCTCCCTCCACGCTCCTATTTTCCTTGACATTTTCCCAAATGTCAAGAGCTCTTTCTTTTGAGATCCTTCCCGGTTTTTCTCATTTTCTTTGCCTGCCGTGAAAGCATTCGTTTTGCACATACAACAAAGCACCCATTTCCAGCGTAAAAGGGTTTCCAAGGCAAACACAGGTTTCAGACCAGGAATGAAGAACAAAAGACAGAACTTTTCCTCACAAAATACACTGCAGCCACGAATCCCAACGTTTAGAAAAGAGAGTGTGTGGTCCGTTGGTCACATTCTGTGATAAATCCATCCGCGGATGTCCGTTTATTCATCCACTAACTGAACAGCGCCAAGAGCCACACCAGGTGCCAGGCCTCGTGGGTGACATGAAGTTGTCCCCTCCTCGAGGAGTCCACAGTCTAGTCTAATAAACAAAACGCACCCCATAACACTTGCTATGATTGGATGGTGGGGTTTTTCCAAAGTTCGCATGCTGAAATCCAGACACCCAAAGGTGATGGCATTAGGAGGCGGAGCCTTTGGGGGCTGAGGAGCGGTGGGGTGGAGCCCTCCTGAAAAGGGATCCGTGCCCTCACAGAGGAGACCCCACAGAGCCCCCTTTGCCCCTTCCCCAAGTGAGGACACAGAGAGAGGTCTGCCACCCGAGAAACAGCCCTCGCCTGACTGTGCTGCATCCTGATCCTGGACTTCCAGCCTCCAGAGCTATGAGCATAATAATGTCTGCTGCGCATATACCACCCAGCTGCAGTATTTTGTTAGAGCGGCCCGAACAGACGACGGCAATACTTGAACAGCATGATCTGCAATGCTGCATTTTATAAAATGTTAGTCAAATACAATATAAACCTATGCACATGCAGCCCCTAAAATCCTTCTTTTCCCCCGGTAGGAAGCCCTTTCCATGACGTCATTCAAAATTAATGAAAAGCCCCACCCCGGGCTTGGGCTCATGATATTATTCATGTGTTCAAATAGCTCGATGTACCCAGTGGATGAAGAACAGAAGGACCACAGACAAATTGTGACTGCCTTCCACCTATGACGGCACCTCAAGTAAAGCATGACAGCAGAAATTAGAGTTTTATAAAATGCAGAGAATGTGTTCATCATAAATTCAAGGCACTTTCCATTACAAAAACCCATGTTTCCTTGTCATCTTGGTCACACTATTCCACCAAAGCTTTAATAAAATCAATTGTGACTCATTTATTCAATTTTTCTTTCTGAAAAAAATAATAGATCTTGCATTCTGTCAGTCTTAGAATTCAAAAGAGAAAAAACAGCGAGACTTCTTAGCCCCACAGCGTTTGTTAATGAAATGCAGGCTGGGGAAACAAATTGTATGGCAAACCATTAAATTGTCAGTCCAGCAAACACATTTTCATGCTTCCCTGTGGCCTCTTCCCAGTTAGACAAAGTCAAACTTCAAACCCAAGTTGTAACTGGTGTCTTTCTAGGCCTAACATCCCCAGTTGGAGTGCCCAGAGTGTCTACCGTTGCGTGATCCAGAAAACCATATGGATCTTGCCAGATCTTCCCATATCTCTGCTGCAGTACACCCACAAACGGGGTTAAAACTGCATGAGAAATTGAATTGTCATTTCCCCTTCTGTTGCTAGGCCCTTGGGGCCAATTGCAAAATCCATGTTTTACGCAGTTACCCTCACAATCTGCGCTTAACTGGTCTAAAATATGCAGTTCCTTGCAAACCCAATCATCCATCCATCAGCAGGTGCATCCATTCATCATTACATCATAAGGGCCAAGCAACTACAATAATTCTCATTTTAAGTCTGTTCATCTCACTATACGTCTCACCGATGGGTTGCCCTGATGGCTAAACTAGGTGCGCCCCCAAACCAGTGTCACGTGGTATTTTGTAATCAAGAGCTACTTTTGACAAAAAAAATTGTCTTTTATATGACCCCGCCCCAAGATCTAAGTGGGACCAGCCTCTCCTGGTGATCTCTGTCCAGGACAACGCCGTTCACTGCTTCCTGGTCTCTTTAGAGACTTACGGATAAAGGCAGTAGCTTCTGAGTCTGCTAAGGACAGACACGTGGGTCTAAAGATTTGCCCTTTAATGTCCTTGATGTGTTCAAACCATGCCTCTGACGGGCTCCGCCCTTTCCTTGTGACCAATGTCTGGATGGAAATAAGGCCCATAATCCTGGCACTGAGTTGCAACATCCCATCGCAGCCGATGAAAGAAGGGCACTCGTGACAGGGACCCCAAAGGCTTTGAAGGATGCTTTCCCACGGGGGTCTCAAGTCTAATTACCAGCTGTGAACTGACACATGAAGCCACAGGAAACACCCCCACCCTCTCACCATGGGGTGTCGTTTTTAAATCAATTCTCCAAATCTTTGCCTTTATGCATTAAAATTTTGCTCCTGGCTCTTCTAAATAACTTCTTTTGAAAAGCAGCTTCAAAACAGACACCTGAATAAGAAAGTGGGACTGACGGTCATGGTTTCGGGGGACTCTTTTTTTCAAACCATATTCAGGGGCTGAAAAAAGGAAGCCTAGTCTTCCCTCGTGTGCCTGGGAGTCCCGTGAGGAGGGACGAGACTGCGTTCTGTAAAACTTCAGCCTTGGTGGACAGGACTTCTGACCCGGATGATATACCTGCATTTTGATCCCTGTGAAATGATCTCTAACTCATCTCACAGAATGCTCCAGGCACATCTGACATACGTTAATACTGAAATGTAAATTAGACGCCCCCACAAGCCACCTCCGCTCTCACATTGCCCTAAATTTGGACTTTACTTTCCTTGCTATACTGGAGGTGCTCTTTTAAAACACATGTCATTCCCCCAAAAAAGTGTCCTCACAGGGGATAAAGAAGATATTGTGTTGTAAAGAGACCCAGTTTAAAGCCAACTCCAGGTTTTCCCCCACCTCCACTCACGTTCCCCTTAAAGGCTGGGAGAACAGAGCCCACCCCAGGGAGTGTGTGGCCCTTTGAGGGTCTCCCTGCCCCACCCTGGCCTGCTGGGGCACTGGTGCAAGGGGCAGCTGTGAACTTGGGAATCCTTCAGTGGGCCCTGACCCCCAACAGCTGGAGCAGGAGCTATTCGCCCACCAGATTCAAATAAATCCTGAAGTCAGAGCAAAGTCGGACAAAACCCTTTGCTGTAAATTAGTTACTCAAGTAAGTGAAGGATCATCTGAAATCCATCCCCGCCTGACAATTATTAAAACTAGAAGCCACATGTAATTCATCCAACGAAAGAGAGGCTTGGGGAGAAGGGTGCGGGGGATCCAGCTCTCTCCCCAGAAAGGAGCTTCTGATCAACTTTATTAAATGTTTTAAGCAGATTTACGTTTTAGTCAAAGGATAAATTTCCATTCTCTAAGGAACACACCCCCAGAAATGTGGCGACCAGCCAGGGAGCTAGCTAGCTGGTCACCCAGCTGGTGGCCAAAGGGTGGGGGCTGCACGCGATAGGAGGGGAGGTGGGCGCAGGAGGGGGGTGGGAGGTGGGGGCCTGGTGGGCAGCGAAGGCAGGCAAAGAAGCCAGATGTGCACATTGCGGGATGTTACAGCATTATAGGCAGAGCGCTTGCAATCGTCCACCGATTTCCCTGGTGGAACGCTGGGGTGGGGCTGCAGAACCGCCCTCAATACACATTCAGCAGAAACGAGGTTATGACTCTAATCATGGGGTGGGGGCGGGGACATTTGCTCTCGCCAGGGAGACCCACAATTAAGTGAGCACCACTGAGCTGGGGCATTCTGGAAAGCGCTGGACAGGAAGATGCCCAGGAGAAGACGGGGTGGCTGCGCCAGCGAGGAGAGCTGGCAGGAGGACCGCCACTCTGGGAGAAGCCCTGGTAGTTAACTTGATCCAAGAAAGGGAGCCCAGGGCTCTGCGGGCTTCTAAGAACTCTTCTGTACTAAACTATTAAGCTGTTTATTAAAAACAACAACAGCAACAACAACAACTGCACACAGCCATCCCTTCTTGTTACAAGCAAGGTGGGCTGACACAAATACAGAAGCTTCTGGAATTTCCATTGAGTCCAGCAGAAAGCCCGCCACCCAAGCATGTAGAAAATGGAGGCCGGGTCCTCACTGCCCTGTCTCTACTTTACAGCCCCCACCTCCTTTTCCTCACCTCCCACCCTCCTCCTCTTGTTCCTCCTCCTCTGGCACCCCGTTTAGAGAATCCCCATTTAGAGAATCCCACACGCATTTGGACATCCACCTGGCAGCAGGCCACCCAGCATTGCAGCCGGAGTCCTGGCTCTGCCCTTCGCCAGCTGGTGGCTTTGAACCAGTTGACCTTGAACTTCTCAGTGCCTCAGTTTCCTCATCTGTCAAGTGGGCATGATACTAGCGCCTACCTCACAGAACTGAGGCAGCAACAGTGGAGCGCTAGGAGCCCAGCTCGGCACCGAAGCGGCTGGGTCACTGGGAGCTGCTCGTGTGGTTCCTGTTGCTGTCGGGAGGGTCCAGCCTTTCCACCTTCCACCCCACGCTCGCCCTCTCCCTTGTTCAAGCCCTTGGTTCTACTCCAAACCCCATTCCTAAATTTTATCAGGCTTTGCCCACTCTTTCTTCCTGTCGCGTGTATATCAAAAGTCACCCATAAGAGAGATAAAAGCACTCAAGAGGTATTTTTATTTCCGAAGTTGTTCATTTTACTCTAGACTTCCAAGAAAAGGATCACCCATCTGCCAAGAAAGAAAAAAAAGAGACAGAGAAGATAAAAGATCTGAAAAAGTAATTATTTAAGTGCTGACCAAAAGGAAATGAAAACGGACTGTCTGGTTATGGAATCAAATTAAAAGGAGGTGCTGCACAACCCAAATCTGCCTCAGTAGAATAAAAGAAAGAAAGAAAAAGAGAAAGAAAGAACAGAAAGAAAGAAAGAAAGAAAGAAAGAAAGAAAGAAAGAAAGAAAGAAAGAAAGAAAGAAAGAAAGAAAGAAAGAAAGAAAGAGAATGTGACCTTCTAAAAATAAAATGAGCGATCAGTGTGCTCCAACAAAATATATTTTGCATAAACATATTCAGAGAAGTGATTTTCAATTAAAAATTGTTGCTCATCTTCTGCCAAAGTCTCTTTCATCTTAGAGCCACGCACGTAGATACATAGATCTTTTTCACGGTCTGTGCGATTTGCATTTCCCTCATTAGTCCTCTGATTAACATAGTTCGTTCAGGCAATGCTTCTCCGCGGCCGGGCGGGCAGTGAAATCCTTACCCCACCGCCCTTCGGAAGCCGGCTCTCCCCAGAGGGCCGCCTGCTAGCTTCCTAAAAGGTGTTCCCTAAAGCAAACACGCGCAGGAGCAAGCACACATCTTCATGAGAGACCAGAACAATTGGCTTTCTCTTCTGAGGGCTAAAACCCAAAGCACTTTCCAAAGTCACAATGCAATCAGCGTCAAACAGTGCATCCCTTTCTCTTTCTGAGGCACATTTTTAAAAAGTTGCAAACTTAACTGGTTTCTGCACTTGCCATGCAAACCCAGCTACTACCCACCCGTGTCAGTCCTCAAAGCCAACAGTTACAGGGCTGGTGTGTTCTTCAGCACACCGGGAAAGCCTTCGCATTTTCGGAGCCTGGCTGTGCAGCAAGGTCCCCCCTCACCCCAGGTCCACTCGTTGCCTAGAAGCATCACTCACCTCACTCATGATGCTTGAACACCGCTGCTCCGGTCCCACACTCAGCACAGACAGCACTGCCCAGGGGTCGCTACTCCACCGGTCCTGGCTTTTCTCTTAAAAAGGGCTGCCCGGTGGCATCATGCCTCCCGCAAGCCAATGGGATTCATTCACCTGGCTGAACGCCTGGCAGATATCTGAGAGCACCAAGGGCCACCTAGTGGAACAAAGAGGGAAGGCGGGCTAGGTCACTGCTCCAGATTCTGCCAGGGACAGAAGGAAACGGTAGCTTAAAAAAACAGCCCAAGTCAGAGATCACCACAAAGATCACCACAGCTTTGCCACTGTTCATTAGTTCAGGGAATTTAAAACCCGGGAAACACATTTGCAATGTCGATGGAAGGAAGGTTTGTTTTTGAAGGAAGGGCCGCTCTGAGAGCACCTGTGTGCGCTGCCTCGCATGCCTCTTTGTCTCCTGGGGGCCTGCAGCCCCACTGCCCTGCCCTGCCCTTTGTAGCACAAATCTCAGCCGTTACAGTTGAGCATTTTCACCCCTTCTCCATGACCCCAAATCCCCCAGCCTGCTCATCATCAAGGCACTTCAGCCCTGGCTGGAGGACATGAGCAGGACTGAGGCACGGACTGGGAGAGTCACGCTGTGACGAGAGAGGAGCTCCCGCGGCTTTGTCTCTAGTTGTCATAACCCCGCCACCACTGGGAAGACGCTGCTTTGAGCCTGGAATCTGCTAAAGGCCTGAGCACCGCGCCCTGTGCAGCCTCTTGCCCCATCCTGGACGAGCGAGACCCTGAGGTCTTCACGGCATCTGAGTGGGCCCTCGACTTTCACAGGGGAGAAGCCACAGGCTGGGGAACGTGGCCGATGCACAGGATGGAGACGCGCGTGGCCACCTGTCTCCTTGGCCCATCAGAGCAACTCCGGAACTTACCGGCTTCAGCTGGTCCCAGACTGACGTGGAGCCTCGGCATGATGACAACACGCCATGATGGGTAGCAACTCCTCAGGTGACAAGGACCTCCTGCAGATACAGACACATCTGAGTGACAGCTACCAAGTATCCCCTGTAGGTAAATAGATGAGAAATACGGGGAGTGGTTACAATCCTCAGATGCCTCGTAGGGCCTCACCCATCACCCCAACACCAAGGCCTGAGCTGTGGAAATCAGTGCTAAGCAGGCCCATCTCTGATTCTCCTCCACTGGCTTCTATACGGCCGTCACCATGGCAGCCTCGCCTTCAACTCCTGCCTCCACAGGCTCCTCCATCTCTCACCCCACGGGGTTTTCACCCCACCTTTATGCCTTCTTGCTCCAGGCAATCTGTTCCCAGTGACCACCCCTCCACCCCACCCCAACAATCGTGGCAATTCTGGTTCTCGCCCTGTTCTTTCCTCGTTGCCCTCACTCACTGCCAGGGAATAAGCCACTGTGGATGCTCCAGGTAGATCCTGGGATCTCTGCCTTGCTTCCTCCCTGAGATAGAAATGTCCCCGTGGGACCTGTGAATGTTGGAGCCACCTACTGTTTAAACCAACCAGTTAGACCCACAAAAGCTACTTCCCTGAGCTTGGAGCAGGAAGTAGGAGGTGGTGACCACAGGGCAGCTGCAAACGTAAGGTTCACACAAAAGCTAACGCTGCTGCTCGAACCCGAGAGTCGGCACCTCCTTGCAATGTGTTCCCTGGGTGCCAGGACTGGGCCACCCTGGGCCTGGCCCTGCTGGAAGCTCTTCACTTCCCAGGAGAGGGTGGCTGAGCTCCACACCAAAGAACGAAAGCACAGCAAAAGAAGGGACCAGGGGTCTTTCTAGAACACCATCAGAGAAGAAGCCGTCACCGGGTTCTTCACCGAGCATTCTAGCCAGGATGCACATTTCAAGACGGAGCCAGGATGGAGCAAAACAATCTACAGTGTGAGCACTTGGTTTGAAAGTTCAAACCTCCCCCAGTGGGGGTTACTGCTGGGAATCCTGCTTTGTTCCTAGGACACTGAGAAGTAACAGCTTTTCAACAGGACTGAGCGCTTGGGGAAGGTGGAGGGTTTTTTGGGGGGGTAGGGGGGACAGAAAGGGAAACTCAAGGAACACTAGTGTCCTATTCCCTGGCCAGTCCTGGGGTGGGAGTTAGTGGGTCTGGTAAGATCTGAGTGTCTGCTGACACCTTCTCCCCACTCTGCCCCACCGCCCCGCCCCTCTGCTCCCTGTGCAGAGAACGGCACTGCACCCCAACTTGGGTCAACCCTCCCCTCGCCCTAACTCAGCAGCACTCACTGCGACCTCCTCTCTAACTTCCAGTCTTCCAGCCCCATCCCCACCAGTACAGCCAAACTTCTCAGGGCCACCTCAGTGGTGCTGAAAAGGCCACATGTCCCCACACGGCCCCAGCGAGCACAGGCAGCCACCGAGGGCAGGGCCAGGAGCCCCCATCTCTGCCACGTGAGCACGAGTGAACACGATCACGAAGCAGCAAGAGGCACAAGACTCCACGGCTTGTGGGAGCCATCTTCTTCATTTATAGCCACTTTACGTAGGAATTTGCCCATAGAAAGTCGGAAAAATTGGTACATTCATTATAATAACTCGTATTTCACAGCGCAACAGAATGAACTATATATATTTATATAGAGATATAGAGAGATAGTTATATTTAGATACCCCGACCACACGAATCATTTGCAAACTAACAAAGGATCTGCCTTCCAGCATATCCTGCAGCATCCTCCTTCCCATCGCACTTCCCCTTCCCCTCCCTGCTCCCAATCTCACACCTGGGGGTCCCAGGCAGGATGCCTTCAGGATTCCCCAGGTGGGTGGAAATGGGAGAAGAAGGGGGGTGCTGATGTCCAGAAAAGGGAGCAGGGCCCGGTTCGCACATGAGGAGCAGAACCACACCCTCCCCGGGGACACCTGTCCACTTGGGGACTTCGAGGACCCAGTGTTTGGAGATAGAGAATGAGGTCTCCCCGTGGCTATGCTGACAGGGTCCCACATGTGGTTTTGCCTGTGCTCAGGCAGAGGGGACAAGTAGAGGGACACAGGGACCCTGCCTGTGCGCTGATGGCCTGGTTCCGATGCAGACATGAATTTTCTCATAACACAGGCACACATATAGATTTGCAACAGTTTGGGGTTTGGGGAGCAGTGAACAGTTGCTGGAGTTTCCAAAGGGCAGGGGCAGGCTTGTCAGTGCCCAAGCCAGGCTGTGGCACTATTGAGTAGAGTGTGCGACTGTTTGGGACAAACCAGGGGGTTATAAAGGCTATGGAAGAGAGGATGGATGATGTTACCGGCTGACTGGTGTTCCCCCAAAATTCATACACAAGCACAGCTCATTTTATCGCGTTTCACTTTGTTGTGCTTTGCAGACACTGCATTTTCATCAACATTGAGGCAAAACCCTCTCTCAGCAAAAAGATTATGACTCACTGAAGACTCAGATGATGGTGACCATTTTTTAGCAATGAAGCATTTTTAATTAAGGTGTGTACATTGTTTTTTTAGACATACTGCTATTGCACAGTTAATAGACTACAGTGTAGAATAAATATAGTATGCACTGGAAAACCCCGAAATTCATGTGACTCACTTCATAGAGACATTCCCTTTATTGTGGTGGTCTGGAACCAAACCCACACTATCTCTGAGTTCTGCCTGTATTGAGGTGCTAAACCCAAGTACCTCAGAATGTGACTGTATCTGGAAATGGTTCTTAAAAGAGATAACTAAGGTAAAGTGAGGTTATATGGTGGGACCCTCATCCAATAGGTCCTGTGTCCTTACAAGAAGAGGAAATCTAGATACAGACTCATTACAGAAGAAAGACCCTGTGAAGACGCAGGGAAAAGATGGCCATTCTATAAGCCAAGGAGAGAGGCCTCAGAAGACATCAACCCTGATCCCAGACTTCCAGCTTCCAGATTCTAGAACTGTGAGAAAATACATTTCTGTCGTCTAAGCCACCCAGCCTGTGGGCCTTAGTTACGGCAGCTCGAGCAGACGTATACAGGCAACATAGCAAGCCCCGGAGAAGACTTCCAGAGAAAGACCAGAAGGATCTTCAGGGGGATGTGATCAGTGTTTGCCTTGTGGCCTTCAACTTAACCCTATTAGTTTCTCTAGGACATTTTCAGCCAACTAGTTATCTCCCGTTCTTGAGCTGTGGAGTGGTGCTGGTACTGGGAACACAAAGCAGTAGAGCATGGCCACAGAGGGGGAACCAAGCTGCCGTGGTTACACACAAAGCACAAGTGTGCGCTCCGCACGGTTCCACGGCTGCCTCTGGCACAGAGTGCTGCTTCCATCCTGTCCCAGCAGGTGGGCCCTTGGCCCACAGCTCTTTCCGTTCTCTTGGGGCAGTGGTGCCCCAACACGACCAGCATCAGACCAAGATGTAAAGATTCCCAGCACCTCTTCTTGGAACCCCAACGGACAAGGAAAGTAACTGGATGGCCTTTCAACCTATCCATGTGGCTCTAATAGGCAGCCAAGCTTGACAATCATAGCTGGAAGCAGTGATCAGACACACACACACACACACACACACACACACACACACACACACACACCACTCCTTCCAAACTTTCCAGGCTCCCTCTTGCCTCCTGCCCAGCCCCCGACCTCCTTTTAGGATCTGTGTGGCCATTGTTGTCTCTTACATGTATGAGCCTTATTTAAACAGCTTCAGCCCATCCCTATCATACGACTCTCTTCACATCAGGCAAACACCATATTACATGGTAGATAGAGTCACAAACCGGAGCTTAGAACTGTAATCCTTGATGTGATCTATCATTTTCCATGTGACCTTGGCAGAGTGTCTCCGCACCTCAATGTCTCATTTCCTCTACTGGTAATATAGAAATATTAAAGCCTCGCGTCTGCCAACCTAAGCAAAAATATATACACTACATATATTGAGCTGGGAAATAAATTTTGAAGGAACTTCAAGAGAATTAGATCTACAGCTTCATATATTAGATCTTAGGGAATGCTTCAGCCTTGCTGAATTAAAATACAGACATGTGGTTCCATAATTTATGAAAAAACATATACAATGTGGATAGATTATTTTCATCTTCTTGGAAATGTGATCCTGCCTGACAGTGCAGAGTTGGACCAGGACATCTTTCAAAATCCTCCCTTGGGGTTACTTACAGGGACATGTTAATTGATGGGCTGGGGCTTTTCATCACTCCTCTAACAAATGCATCACGTGTGTACAATTTCAGAGGACATGGGGGCTATAAAAAACTCCACCTCCTGCTTCACTTCTCCACCTTTGCTTCTCTACCTCTTCATGTGCTGCCATGTGCCCCTGGGGCCCTGTCCTAATCTCTGAGCGGGGACGCCTTCCGGATGGAGAAAGAACAGTGACCCTCCTAGAATGGAGGCTTCATGGCCTAACGCCAGGCTCCCCATCGCTCCTGTCTTCACTGCTCCCCACAAGAAGCCAACTGAAGTCTCTGGGTGTCTGTGCAGCCCCCACCCCCACACTCTCAGCACCCCCCACAAATGGGTGGGCCCAGGGATCTCCTGTCTTTGCTTCACCTTGTTTCCTACTGCCTTGAATTTTAATCCTTCCTACAGGTTCTAGCCCCATGCCAACCTCTGGGGGTCACATGGCCCAGAGCCAGAAGGCCAGCCTGGCTACATCTACAGATGTGGAATGTTCTGGAAGCATTTATTGATTGTAACAATTCATTCTGGTGTGTGTGCTTGTTTACACAAATCTTGAGTCTCAGCTCCTTGTCTGTAAGCTTCATGACGGGGCAAGGCCACCCCACTGTTCCCTCCACCATTGCCGGCACCTGGCTCGGTGCCCAGCACTGAGTCAGCTCCCCAAACTGCTTTCCAACAAGTAAATTTTCTATCAGTCACTGAGCGTGAATGTTACTGTGTAAAGAAAACTCTTGTTTCTATAAAATTAGATTCACTTTCCATAGCCAACAGGTAAGAATTTTCTCCTTTGAAAACAAAGTAAAAGGCTATTTCAAAAATCTCTATGCTGTCAGAATTTAAGCAAACTTTTTAAAGTGTTAAAAAAAATTCTGGCAAAACAGACCTGTTTTAAACCTAGATGACTGTACTTTATTGCCTTTTTAAAGGAAAAATAGATTAATAGAAATAGTAGGCTGTGGCCTTCCAAATCTTGGTCAAATAATAACACACTGCTGCCATTCTGCCCATTTCTTTGTCCCCACCCAACATGTGTGTTGTCCCCATCTTCTCTATACCATGGTGGTCACCCTTAACTGGCCACTCTGGGTAACAGATGTGTACATTCTGTTATTTCTTGAAGGTGTTGAAAATTTGTTACCTGTGAGCACCGATTCCCTCTCCCCGTCCCCCTCTTTCTTTCTTTCCCTAAAATAACTTGTGTTCACATGTGCACCCTTCCATCCCACCTTGACACCCAGTGAGGTCACCCTTCCTTTAACAGGAACCAGCCAGTAAGAGAGACAGAGAGATGACAGACACGGGTGGGTCAAGTCTGTCTGTCACGGTTCTGTGGACCTCTGTCTTGTCTCATCTTCCAATTTCAAGTGCTGCAATCTCACCTGAAGCTGCTACAGTTCTTGAGCTTTAAATTACTCTCTGATTGTGGATGAAAAGGTCATCCTATGACCTGCAGTCCCTTTTAGCCCAATTAAGTGTCCAAGTCTGTCCTCGGAATAAGGGCTGCCTGGATTGCTCGCGGAGCCTGTGTCACCCTTTGCAGCTCTCTTGCTGAGGAAAAGGTCAGTGGGTATTTGTATTCAAAGGGCCACGTCTCTGCTGCGTCCACCCTGGGCCCATTGCTGAAGGCCACACTGGGGGCCTGCCAATGGGGCTCCAATCTCAGCAGCTCTGACAGCTTTCAGAATTGTGCTTTGTTGAATCCTGAATTACTTTCTCCATGCTCACTTCCTACACAGGTGAGCTCCTCTAATTCACTGTCCAGCAACTGTTCCCCAAATTTCATATTGATCCTGCACAGCCAGCCCATTTGCCTGGTACTAGAGGCTGAATTGTGTCTCCCCCAAATTCATACATTGAAGCCCTAACCCCCAAGGTGGCTATATTTGGAGATAGGGCCTTTAAGGAGGTCATTAAGGTTAGAAGAGGTCATCAGGGTGGGGCCTTAATCCAATTGGACTGGTGTCCTTGTAAGAAGAAAGGACACTGAGGGTGTGTACGCACAAAGCATTGCCTCTCTGTTAGAGTGGGGGCACATGGGAGCCCAATACAAATGGAGTCCTGGCACAGGCTTGACACAAAATGTCATTTGAAATAGACATATTTGGCAACTGGCAGAGGCTCCACATTGGATCCATGGCCTGTGGCATAAGAGCTCTCACAGTGGGGAAGGCCAACTAGAAGCTCTGAAACTGCCCCCACCAAAGCCAGAATGAAATTAAAAACTATCACATACCAACGGAATAGCAGAGATTCGTACTCCCCTTAAAGTGCTGAAGGATTCTGGAATGCTGGTTCCCAACTTAACTTCATTTAATTCACCAGACTGGTCTCCACAAAAGCCAGTCAGACCCTTGAGGAGGTCAGTAGAGTGGGTGCAAACTCAACCAGATAGCAGCCCCAGCTGCAACTGCTCTTCCAGATGCGGGATTTCTGCTAGAGAAGCTTGACATGGCCTCAAGGACAAGTGTGTCCTCTTCCTCCATTAGTAGGAAGAGGGTCAGGGCGCTGAGGCCCTGATATGATACCATATCTCTAGGAGATTGGCCAGCCCTTTGGTTGCAAGTTGACATATTTACATCCCTTCCACCCTGGAAGAGACAGCAATTCACCTTAACTGGAATTCGCACATATTCTAGTGTGAGTTTATTTTCCTGCCCTCAGGCTTCTGTCTATCCAAATTCCGGCACAACTGTTCAGGGCCTTAAAGTGTTTGACCCAATGACTCAGGATATTGCATGACATCACCTGGGGCCAAGAGTCCCATTTTATGTCAACCAAGGATGACAGAGGGCTAGAGTGAATGTACCACATAAGTCTGGAAAACACAATAAGGACATTGCCTTTACCAGGGCTCCGGGGAGACTAAGGTTTGCAAGAGCAAATTGCAGAAAGGAGGTTGCAGCAGTGAGAGCTCTGCAAAGTTTCCCTTGAATCTTGGATGGAATACTGATTTATGCCAAAAGCACTCACTAAAGCCTAAGTGGAGGACTCTTTCCCAATGCTGGGGACCAAGCCCCTGAAATCATTCCTGGGAGGTCCCCCAGAATTGGAAAATCATCTCCTGTTCCCACCAAGCCAAAGTGGTGGTGACCTCAAAATACACAGGCATTGCATAGAGGCTTCATCAGGCCACGGCTTAGCAGTGGGGTTATATTAGTTTCAGAATACAGGCTGCTCTTGGCTCACCATAACAAAGACTAACAGAAAGCCTCAAAAAAACTCAGACTGATCCATAGGCAACTTAATTACATGCCAGAAAAATAATGCAACACTCTTGAAAGGAATACAATAGAATCTAGCACCCGACAATATGACATTCCTATGTCTGGCAACCACCACTTACCAGGCAAGTAAAAAAGCAGGAATCCATTGATTGCATAGGAACGCAATCACAGAGATGATTGGAACTGGTAGACTCGCTCTCCTATACCCTTGCTCTGCAATCCTATAACTGGGATTCTGCAAACCACAGTTTCAGGTTGGACCGCCACTCCCTTCCAGAGCCAGCCAAGAGGAAGCACAGTAGGGATTCGGGAGGCTGAGGAAGGAGAGGCGTGCTTCTTCCTGTTTCCCTCTTGCTTCCTGTTGGATTCCTGTCCCCCTTGGTGGCAGCACTCTTTACCTCAACAGTGGCAGGTCCTCCCAGTGGAACCCCCGGTCAGCATTGGCAGAAGCAGCCTCGCCCCACTCTCCCCAGAGAGAGCTGTACCAGCCAAGCTGCACCTCCTCCTCAGAAACCTGAACTTCAGTCCCTTGAGGTGACATCCTTCCTCCAGGCTTGTAAATGTTCATAATCCCAGCGCTTCCCTTTGCTCCTCCAGCCCCGGGGTGGTAGCTGCTCCCTGCAATTCTACCTCTGTGATGCCTTAGGGATGTCTTTTTGCCCCTTTGGTCAACTAGTCAGCAACTTCACAGCTCATTATCAATTTCCATGTTAATTCCTGTCTGGGCAAAGATGGGTGTAGTTCTGACCCGTGGTGAGCCTGCCAGCCTGTAAAGCCCCTTGGGTGCCTTATTTCTTTTAGTGCTCACAAAATCAAATGAGGTAGATAATTTTATTAGCTTTGTTTTTCCAGCTAAGGAACATGAGTTTTAGAGAAGTCAGTATTTTGCCCGTTTCCCACAGTTAGTGATTTCAGGAGGTTTGTTTTTAAAGACAAGCAGTGTGCCTCCACATTGTATGTACTTGACTCCATAGCAGCGCATTTGATTAACATGCTTGGTCTCATTGCAATGAAGGGAAATGTCCACTCAGGGGACTCGTAAGTACTGCAGGGACAGTCCATTATCATGAGAGCATCCAGGGGGCGGAAACGTGGGTCACGTGGGAGGAAGTGAGTCCTGCATCTCAGACAATGTCTGCGTGAGAACCCCC